>VXAA01006133.1:2850885-2875141 GCA_013399115.1 Anseranas semipalmata
TTTTTTTTTTTTAAGAAATCAATAACTGGTTTATTAGCTTTTCAAGGAATGAGAAACAGGAAACATTTCTCAAACATAATTGATACTCATAAACCTTTCTCGAAGCTTTTGGAAAACACTGGTTGTTAGGCACCTTCTGATAGAAACCCCCATCATATATTTGAGTGATGCTAATCATAAGCATCCGATACAGAACTTTTTTGGAACAGTTACTTATTTTTGACCGAGTGTCCTAAACAATTCAGTCAAATGGATTCCTAGCAGACAAGTGCAAACTAAACAAATAAATCAATATAAAATGTCTGAATTTTTGTTTATTCTTTATAAAGGACAGCTAATCTAGAAAACAAAGCCACCACCACCAAGAAACATAAGCAAAACCAGTCCAGACTTGTTTATAAGTAGATAGAGCTGCATTTTTAATGTTTGTACGGTTTGTGTGATGTATCTGTTTGTGAGGTTGCCTACTCGCCTGAAAGACATCAAGGTTTGCTGACATTCTCTCATTTCTTCTCTGTAGATTATTATCTTCCATTGCCTCACACTTTCTATAGCTTTCTGCATACTTACATGCAGAATTTGAAACAAAGAAGTGAGGCTTAGTTTGCTTTCTTTCACCCTTCTTTCTACAGCAAGAATAAAAGCAGGATATTTAAGATAAGAGGATTTTATATGGTGAAGAAGTCATTGCTTACATCCTAAGGTGCTAGCTGAGAAGATGAAGTTGACAGCAAACACCATATGAAATTTACATGTGCCCACTCCAATAGTAGGGAAAAAAAAAAAAGAGATTACAACAGTTTATTTCTGTCATAACATACAAGCTGTTAGCAAATTCAGACAATTCTTCCTATACAGCATCTCCAGGCCCAACCGTCTTCCTCACCACCCCTACTGCTAAACCCTGTCATCTCACACACCAAATGTGGAACCCTGCTGGTCCCTTGGCTTCTCACAGTTACACCTTCCTCTCCTTCTGGTTTGCTGACATATGAAATGTCTCGCTGTCAGAATAACTTTCTTCACTTGTTGTTGATTTTACTCCCTTTTACAAACCCTTTCGCTTCATACCCAAGTGCCTTCCATATAAAAGGTTTTAATTTTAGCAATTATATTATTACACAGAATAGGCTACGTACGTCTGAAATAGTAACTGTCATTAACACTTAAAAACACTGCACTGTGAATACCAATAGCAACTACTCATGATAAACAAGATTTATCATGTACTGGCAAGGCAGGAACACAGGCTGCAGGAACAGAGATTTCAAAGGAGGCACCATGACATTTAAAGTTATTTAAAGACGGATAGCTTGAAATCAAATGTTTCTATTTGGGAGGAAGAGAAGAAATGTTTTCTTCCAGAGCAGATTGCGCTTGGTCACAATAGAATTATGGAGAGCACAATAGATACTGGCTTACTTGTACAAATTCAGCTTGCTTAGAAACATGTATATTTTTATTTGACAAAGATAAAATTAACCACTTCAAATACATGACAGTATCTTTCATCTTCTGTAATAGATGTCCTACATCCTTTGGCAAATATTGGTGGCATATTTGTAAAAAACAACATAGTAGCTTAAATCCTATTTTCCAAAGGCTAAAAGGTGGATTGATCTGAAACTACAATGAAATTCACTGAACAGAAGCATTAAGAACAGGAGTTTACTAGTTGCAGACATAAACAGGCACTATACTTTTAATGCTGGATGTAAGAAAATGCATACTGTAGGAAACCATGATCCTGCCTGGGAATTCTTTCCAAGTCCTATCAACACAGAATTTCTGAAGCTCTGTTGATGCACTACGCTTGTGACTCCATGAAATGGTGAATTAGTAAAGATGCCTCATGATGGATCAAAAATGCCTGGACGCATTGTAATAAAATCCTAAAATGTGCAACTTGACTATGAGAGTCCAAGTATGTTCCAACACCTTTATTCTGGAAGGTTTCTGCAAGCTTAGCATGGATCGCATATCTCTAAGTGTACAGAATGTGAATATGAAGAGCAAAGCTAGCATGGAAAAGCATATTGTTTCAGATACCTAACCCGGATCAAATTTATACTGGAAGAAGCTCCAAGAGCACAATGTTTTTATATTAGAGACATAAAAACATACATTAATTGACGTGTAATTCAGAAAACACAGTCACATCAAGCAAACAGTTTGACAATACTGTGGATGTAAGTGCTTTCAGCCCCTGTACCTGAATTGCATCATATTTATGTACCTTTAGCAGTCGCTGGCTGCCCAAGTGGTGCCTAATTATGAAACAGTTTAACATCTATTCTGTAAAGTGGAAAGGGATGCTAGAATTTTCAGTGAATTTATGCTGGAAAAAGTAACTCCTCCAAGAAATGTTATAAGGCCATTGTTATTTAATAGTGTGATTGATGATCCTGTAAACATACTTTTGCATTATTCCAAAATAATGAAGGAATTATGCATGTACTTTTTTTTTTAGTCATTAGAATGAGGCGTATGGGAATCAGGGAGTTGTGGGGAGGGAAAAAGTGACAGAAACAATGAGTTTTGTCAGCATCAGAAGAAATGGAGAACACTTTATATGCACAGTGGCTGCCGTTCTGGTTTAGCATGGTCATCCAAATACTTCCCCCAAATACATCGTGGTTACCTTTATTTATGAGAAGAATTAACTTGGGTAGGGAATATTATTACTCTAAGATCTTTCAATATGTCTTTGAAGTACCACTGCTGATTTGTACAGTTGAATCAAAAATACATCTGGAAGGTATAAAGAACCAAAGACTAGGATTGAAAATATATAAGCTGGTATGTAGAAAGGTGTGGTCAGCTTCATTCCCCCTTTTGACTTCCAGACCTGGATTTGGTCACTTGGACATCTGGGAGAGGGCATTGCAAATGCGTCTTCTGTTTGGTACACCCGAGAAGAGCTGCCATGACTCTACCTCTCCCTCCCAGCTCACTGCTGAGCAGTGGACTGGAGGGGTACCTGTGATTCTCAACCTGCTCTTTGCACACTGCATTACAGTGTGGGGTGATGCTTTCCTTCTAGGGGCAGGAGGGGAAGCTTAGGAGTTGGATTTTTTTGTTTTGAATATGAACTAAAAAGGGAAGAAGTCAGATCAACCGATAATGTTTTGTGCGAGGCTGCAGATCCAGATTTGGAACTCACTCTGCCCTCCCTGGTTGCCACCATCTGCTCTTCCAGCCTCTCCATCTGCCTCTCCTGCCTCTGCTAAATACTCTCTCAACTTTCTGCATACACTTAGTGTCCCTCCTGTATGCTTCTCCCACCTCTCCACTATCCAAAATTTGCCAAGGCTCTTTCCAACGGATCTTGGCTCTCGCAGATGCTGAACCTGACTTCTCCAAAGCACCACCGTCCTTCCAAACTCCTTCCACTGTCCCTGGAGGCCCTGGAAACACCTGAGCTCCTGCAGTCCTACCACCACCAGTCAGCTCTTCCTTAACTTAGAACTTCCCATGTTCTGTTAACTCTCTATGTACCTGTCATCATTATTCTTCCTGGATAATTTTCTAGCCCCCTTTTGGGCTATTTCTTGGCTACAGACCTCCTGGTCACTTTTGTGTGTTTCTAACACTCCCCTTAATTTTTGTCCTTGAGATTCTCATTTTTCTTGAACAACTGCCTTCTCCTTATCATCTGCTAGCTAGAATGGGGATGGCTACACAGGGAGACATAGAAAACACAAAGGTTTGGGTTTTACTTTAATTTTTCAACTCAAGTGAAGCCACACCTTTCCTTTCCACAGACATTTTTTTCCCCCCCATTTTGTAACCAAGTTTGAATATTAATTTTTAAACAAATAAGTATACTACAAATATCTTATGTATGCTATCAACCAGAAACACTCTCGATAGCATTATAAAAATATTACTATTTTCTGTGAATTGCAAAACCATAGATGTTACAGCATCACAAGTGTGAATGGGGTGCTAGAATATCACAAGGACCTTAAATTACAATTTATGCAATATTCTTACTCTCCTGATCTCCATTTATTTTTCCCAAACTTTTGTTAGACCCAGTACACACACAGAAAGCTGTCTCTGCCAATCATTTGTCTTTAAGCCTTTTACCTTCCCCGTAAAAGATGCCTTATTTTCCTAAGAATAACCTGCTGCTTTACATTTCTGTGAATAGCTTATTTCAAAGTCTCTTTAAAAGTACTGTTTGTATTTCTGGGATGTAACTAGCTTTGATTTTGCAACAAAAACATATAGAGAATATCTTGGTTATGGGGGGTCTAACAAGAAATGGCACTTACAGAACACATCAGGTGAGGAATAGCAAGGGTTGGCTTCTCTTAGCATGAATCATGATGGTCACTGTATATTTAGGGACAGGATTAGCTCAAAGACAACAGGGCATGTCCTGTGAAAGAGCTCCTGGATGTGAGTATGGTTGGGCAAGGCAGCCCACGTCATTTTTATATTACTGTCAGAACCAAGATCTCTACAGCTCAGTGATAATGAGAAGTCATTATAGTTGTTGTAACTATTAATTTGCTATTTAAACCACCCTGGAAATCCAGACTGGAGAAATTTGGAACTGTAAACAATGGTTGCAACTAGAGGAGTCAAAGAAATGAAGAGGGACTTGCTAGCATGGACATGGTTTCATTAGGAGCTCAAACACCTTTGTAATTGACTTTTAGGATTAATATTAATTTATAAAATTACAAAGTGCAGACAATTTAAAGACCAAGTCCTTTCACTGCTAAATTTCTTGTCACCACCGCTAACTTGTGATCTCTAGGCTTAAAACTGATCTACTGAAGCTATTTCTCTCAGTTCCTAACAGCTGAAATTTGTCTCTATAAGGTGGGGCAGCAAGAAACCTATTTCACTAAGGGCTTATCTCCACCCCAGTAAAGAGGATACTGCTGTTGATGCAGACTCAATCCGTCCTTAAACTAGTTAGCTTGGAAACACAGCAAAAGTGAGTGACGGAAGTAAAAGAGCTTGAAACAAGCGGGCTGAGTACATTCCTGCCCCCCCCCGCATTTTGCAGCTTTGCTACTGCAGCAGCAGCGTTATGAGTAGCCAAGGCAGCTAGTTTATATATAACTCGGACACGCATAAATGAGCTGCTGTGTAATGGTTCCTTGAAGCATTATTCTGATGGATGGACTCGCCTTCTATGCTCTCTCCATACTGAGATGAATTCCACCCAAGGAATATACTTTATTTGAGAACGATAGTGATAGCACTAATGTGTTTGTCATGTTTGGCTTGGCCATATTCAGGACATTACTTTTCTCCAGTACTGTGATGGCTGAGGTAAAGTTATGGAGCTATATAGCAACAGTATTAACTAGAGATTCGGTTCCATACAACTAGCAAAAAAATACATAAGAAACAATAACACAAAGACAGATTATTTCTTACTGATGAAATTTAGATTATTTTTGTATCGCTAGAATGCTTAAAGCTTCCTGGAAACCAAAGGAAGTGGTTTAAGCACTCTAAGTACCAACAAATTGTTTATTCCCTTGCAAGTCAGACTGCTGGAGAACATATTTAACTTACATCATTCCCACAGTTATCCTTTGCATCAAAGAGATGATTATTTATGCAACAAGACGTAACTGGGGAAACAGTTTTTCTGAGATAATCACACCCCTGGGACATAGCAAGGCTCAGGGTTCATTACTGTTGAGAGGAAAAGTGTATTTTGTTCTGGAGTTTTAAATTCCAGACTGCAGTTTCAGCTAAGCAGCATGTTTCACTTGGATTAACATATCCCTTTAAGTGGCTCACCTCACCTGTCAATCAGATTATTGCACCCCGCCCAAGAAAATTTCTTAACATGTTGTTTTCCACACTGTTAAAAGGTCATAGTTTTTGGAAAGGTGCGTCTGTTATTTTAATTTTAATGACAACAGATGGGCAGAATATATCCAAAGGATACGCTAGTATTAGTATAGAAGGGAATAATCTACAGGAAGTGCCAAAGCAATACTGAATTCACAATAGGACAAGTTTGCATATGTAATTCAATTGTTTAATAAAATGAATGTTGGTAAGTACAAGCACATTTTGCCAATTACCTGAGTTATCAAAAGAGATAGGTGTATTTTCTGTAGCACAAGGCACTCTTGTAGTGTGATGGTGCCCCAGAAGCACCCGGGACAAAACAGCCATTTCCAGCCAGTCTTACACAAGTTGCAAGGACAGCATGCCACTTACTGTCAATGAAGGTGAAATGCTATGAGGAGCTCAGAAGGAAAACTTTTTGTGCTTTACTGGGTGCTCTTAGAAGTAGGATCACAGAGGGCTATTTAACTACTTTTTCCTCGTGAAACAACTCCTCTGACTGATCATTTTGATAAGCAGGGCCTCGAGCAGAAATATTTGCAGCCCCTTGCAATTTGAAGCATGCATCAAAATCAACAAAGAAAACAAATGTCAAGAAACCAATGCAATAGACTCTGGGTAGAAAAAAACAATGTTACTTTCTCCCCTCTTTGGTTAAATTGAAAGCAAAATAAATATTACCAGTTGTTTACAATAATGCTCATTCTCCCTGAGGTAATGGATGAGAGATCTCTATGGAAGTGACATATAACGACCATACGCACACTTATCTTTCTCCCAGTGGGATAATTGTTTCTGCTCCAGACCTTCTATACTTTCTCCTTTTCATATTTTACAGAGACAGCTTCCATCTGCGCCATAAGCTAAATCTCATTTTGAGCATATAGAGTGATTAGAAATATTACAATCTCCTCCCCACCCCCCCTTCTTTTTCTGGAAAGAAACAGTTTGAAATAGTCATCTCTCTGGTCTGTTTACACATCATGTTTTCCCTCTGGTCTAAGGCAGTATTTTGCTTTCGTAGATTTTCTCATGCTTTAGATTTACATGGTTTCTTTTAGCTTGATTTTTCCTTTTTTTTTTTTTTTCTTTAATGTAGCTACTCATTCATTAACATTGTGCTTTCATTTTCTCCCTCTTCTCTGATCTGTTTCCAGCTCTACTAATTTAGCTGTGGTAGAGTGTTACTTTCACTTTTTTTTTTTTTACCTGTGCCGCAAGCAATTATAATTTCTCAAACACAAGACTTGAAGGCTTCCTGTAACACCCCTTATGATGAATTTTATTCAAAAATAAGTTATTAAAGAGGAGATATAATTTCTGAATGTTACATCTCCTGATAAGTCACTTTTAAGCCCCTATATTCTTTTGCTACCATAATTAATACGCTACTTCAAAGACACACAAAGGACAAATTATTCGTAGAGGGCAGCCCTGGTGGTGAGAATTCCAGTAAGATATTTCATCTCGTGGAGCCCAAATATATTACAACTGGTACTAAAGAAACTGTCAGTTCTTAAAATAATTGTCATAGATAGAAGAACAGAATGAATATCCTTCAACAACAGCATGCTGTGCTCTCCATGTCTCTGGAATCATATTCATTTATTGTACCAATTAATGCATTTGCTGCCTTTGAAATATGTTTAGATCCATAGGACAAGCTATGCAGCTTTGCATTTAGTATACTATCAAATTATCTCCCCAGATTATGCAAATACTTAAATGCACTTTAACCACCAGTTCTTAATAAAAGATTTTCCTGCAGTTTATCAAAGCAATAGGAGTGAGATTCTCGGTTGGTGGAAATAAGGATGAATGTTGGCCTTCTGGCACAAAAATATTGTTTTGCACACTTCCTCATTGTAAATAGTTGAAAAATGATTGATCTATAGCCTTGCCTGTACTCAAAACAAGAATACTCAGCTTCTAAATACCAACTGCTTAAATGACAGGTAGTTGGACTTTACAGCCAATTCAGGTGAAACTGGTGCTTCGAGTTGTCTTATACTGCTATAATTTTCTACAATACAAGGAAATATTAACACAATACAGAGGAAATGTTCCAAATGTATCAACCTATTTCCAAAGGAGTTACAGACTTCAAAATAGCTGCTCCTTCTCACTGAGAAAACAGACAAACAAACACCAACAAACATACACAATATGTGGAATGGGAAGACAATCTTATTGGCATTAGACTTTACTCTTCTTGAACAGCTCTTATTTTCTTTTCTGGATTTGTAGCATAGAGTACAAAGAGGTCCAGTTTAGTGATCCTGCCTCTTTCTCTCTTTCTAATAATAGTACTCCAGCGTCCATTATGTCTTTATGCCTCTGTTTATTGAGTGTTAAAACTAAAGTGTTTATAATTAAGATACGACTGGCAGTTTATAAGAAGATATGAAAACATGGGGAAAAAAAAATCAATAAATGATTAGGAGAATACTTCAAGAGAAATAAAAACAGGAAAATAAACATTGAGTACATCTCTCTAGGCCTCTGAACGAGAGAGAGAAAAATATGTCTATTTTAGGAGTCTATGCTACTTGTCATCTGATTTTAAAAATATTCTCCCTGTTACACTATTGAATAATCAATAAATTCATTTTCTTCATCAGTGTTTGGTTTTCCCTGGCTGTCATAACACAAGGACTCCTCTAAGCAGGAATACTTTTTCATTAGATTTCACCTAACTGAACATAAAGCTTCTTTGTGGAAAGGCAACCAAAGGGATTCTATTTATACTTAGATAGTTTCAAACAGAGGAACTTGACACAGTACTAACTGTACTTCTATTTTTTTCTCTCATCTTAAAAGAAGTAACACTTATTAAGTTCCTGTATTACTTCAAGGGTTCCAAAATTTAGTTTGCTCCAATGGCATCATTAGCAGCAGCAACAAGTACTACTGTTACCGTAAACTCCACCTCCAAAACCAGATATTACAAACCATTTTGCTGACTGACACAATTTGTAAGTGACGGTGTTTAACACTATGTAAGCCACGGAAACAGAGTGTGTACTTCACAATTCCTATAAAGCCTGATGTGTGAGTTGACTGAGAAGATTTAGAAGGGAGGAGAAAAGATCCCTCCTGCTTTCAAATAGCAGGAAAGAAGTCTCATCAAAGAGTTTTGAGGCTAGCCAAATATCAGAGTTCTGTTTTTTGTTGTTGCTGTTTTTTTTCATAAAAGTAAAAATATTCCTAACTAAAACAGTCCTTCTGTGGAGTAGGAGAAAGTGTTTTACCACTTTCCTATTCCTTGTTTATAGTTTTCTGAATAAATGACTTCTTACAATAATATAACTGTAAAGACGCATTGCTTTCTCTCTGGAGAAAAAAAAAAAAGCACTTGGTCAGTTTTCGTATCTCAGCCTCCTGTGGAACGTCTTTTCTGGTCATTCAGGATCATCAAAAACAGCCATCCACATGTACCTCCACATCTTCATGCTGACAGCTTCCCAGTATTATTGCTATGATTTTCATAGCCTTTAATAGTGGAGAGCATACCAGATCTATGGGCTACTGCTCTACCTTTCCCTTCTCACACGCCTATATATCTGCTGTAGCAACTGCTTTCAGATGCGAGTCTGGAATTTCCCTGGTGACTTCATCTTCCATTCTGACTTACGTGTATTAACATCTTGATCACCTCCATAGTTGGGTCCCTGACAGGCTTAAAACTATATAAGAACATACTAGGCATGAACATATTGGAAAAAAAAAAATCACGTTCATGCCTTGCAGAATGAAATAAGTTTCATTTTAACTCCCAGAGCTAAGACATATAACAAGACTTGTTGCGGCAAGATTAACTGAATCAAAACAAAAACTTTGTTTGGGTCAACAAACCAATTGCTAGTACTATGAAATTCTTATTCTAACTTTGTATTCATTTATTCTTTTTCATTTTTGAATGAAACTTTTTATATAATAGCAATAAAAGGAAACACATTACAATTCATTTTCAAGGGAAAGTCAAAGACTAGAGCAACTACATACTCTTGGGATTTGTGGTTTTAATTAGGCTTATAATTTCTGCAATTAAATCAACGGTTATTTCCTTTTTGAGGAGTGCTTATTATATAGAAACACAGATATTAGATATGGATATACTAGAAGTAGATGACTTCTATCATAGAGAAGCACTGCTGTTTCTCTAAGCTATAGGCTGCTATAGCCACAACTATGGGCAACCCCTGAAATCTTTATAATGTTCTTTTCCTGTCTTTGTGCAAACAAATTCTGACTGAATTTAATTTGATTTCTAAATACTTACTAGCAAATGCCACTGGTTCATATTTTACATTACTTCCTTCTTTCGTATGAAGAGGAAGAAAAAGATTTTTAAATAAATCTCTCCTGCCCAATTGTTTGCTAATAACTTGAAGTTACTCAGTGGTTCTGTTAATGGTGCACAGGGATAAACAGACTTTAGAGCAGTTCAGCAGTAATATTTAATTAGTTACCTTCGGTGAAGTAAGTCACTCATACTGTAAAATACAAGATCTATGTAGCAAAAATTCATCATATTAACCGAGGCTATTTTCAATGAATACGTATTTAACACAAAAACATGTTTTGATCAGATATGCTTCTGAAGTTATCACGAACAGATAACATGAACAATTTGTGAAATTGTTCCATTAAGAGGAAAGTGCAGGTAGGAAGCAGCATGTGGGCTGATCGCCTCCGAGCCGCTGCTGCTTCTCATCTGCCTGGAGCCTGACAGAAATGACACTTGTGGACTGCACCTGCTTGTCCTACAGCATCACAAGTGAAGCCCAAACCAAGGAAGAACTCTAGAAGGAAGCACTTGTTTGATATTGAAAACATCTTAAGCTTTCTTAAGGCTGATATAAAAGCAAATAAAAGAAATAAAAGACTCCATAGGGTGGTTTACCAGCAAACACACTGTGCATTCAAACAAGAATAATATATTATGAAAGGTATATTTTTGTTGTTGTTGTTAGTGGAAAGCAGCAAGGTAAGGATCTGTAGCTGTTTTAACACAACATGTCAATAAAACATCAAACAAATTTATGATGTTAGGGGCATTATAAACAACAGAACTACCTAGAAAATTATCAGCCACAATGTGGGACAGAATGTCAACCCTAAATACACCATTGATGGCTACAGGAAGTAAATATAATTTTTAAGATTTAAATGGAAGAACTCATGCAAATGGAACTAAATATGTTCTGGTACTCCTTGGAAGAAAAGTGCAGCAGATTGGGGTGGAATGAGGTTCGGAATTTTTAAAAGAAAACAAAAAGAGACAGGTAAAGGTGCACAGAAATGAACTGCCTCACGAATAGTGAAAACCCAGTGAAACCAAAGCTGTCCCAAAGTTCATGGTCAATCCCAGTGTCACTTCTGCGGGATTTAGATTCAACATTTCTGTGTCTATATTCTTGCAACACAAAGAGCTGCATATGGTTCCAGTTTTTTCTAGAGCTGCTGTGCCTCTGAGCAATGTTTTTCACTTTAATTCACAGTCTATGATATATTCCATAATTTTAATAACTCTTCTAGTTTAAACAGAGAATATAGCTGTCAAATTACTATTCAAAAATGCTTAGGAAAAGAAGAAGAAAGCCATTTATATCCTCAGGTGTGGCTCCTTCAGGGAAAATTATTTCTGAGCATTTCTGAGCAGGCAGATTTTGCAACCTTCCAACTGGTTTTCTTCTTACAAATCCAAGTACAGTAACAGTGGCTTCTGGCAAGGCACAAAGAACAGAATCCTACCCTTCTCTTTTTCCTAAACACTCAGCTTTGCTCAAGTAACAAACAAAAAAACCTGTGGGTTGTGGAAGTGATTGATGACAAGTGTGCGAGTGCAGAAGCACCTCGATTGAGTATGGTGCCACGCTGGGAAGCTCCCCTTGCTGTTGAATAGCAGCACATCACCGCCACCAGAAAGCCCCTCCCTGCTGGGAAATTTGGAAGCTGGGCATAAAAGTTCTGTCTCTCTCTATATGGAAAATTTATATCCAAGTTGACAGCTATGACTACACCTCTGAGATAGCTTTCAGGGAAGGAAATAGAGTGCACCTGGGTGTCAGTGCATGAAATAGCATGAGAAATGGATAGTATTATTAATACAAGGTCCTAAATACTTTAATGGGAAGAAAAATTTACCGTCCATGGATGCATGTTTCACTTTATTAGAAGCTTTATTGCTTCAAGGACAGAAGGAAACTCCCGTTACATACGTTTCAAAGGTGCTTCTCATTGTTCAGCACAACCATACCCACACAGAAAGGAAGCTGCCCACTGTTCGGTTAGATGGTTGCCGTTTTCATCTTCAAATCCACAAATACATCCAGGGGAGGAACTGCAGGAACAGCTCCTTGCCTGCAGTATCGCCTTTTGATTATGTTTCACTCTAAAAAGACATTTTCTGCATGAATTTTTAACTGACATGACAGCTATTTTGGCTAAACTAGATGTGAACTTGTTAATTCAGCATGAGCTCTCATTTTAACCTGTGTCAGGACTTTGAAAGAGGGAAGAAGAAGCCAATGTTGGAGTGGGAGATCTTCATAAAAGCATGCAACAAAATCCACAGCTAGCTTAAAGGAAAAGATACAAGTGCAGGAAGATGCTGCCACTAAGCTGGATCAGATGAAAGGCTTCAGAAGGTACAATGTGAGGAATGTGTTCTGCCACCTAAGTCCAAGAATGCACAAAATTCATCAAACAGCTATAAAAATCTTCAGTGAATTATAAAAAGCTACCAGATGGAAAAAGGCTAGATGAGAAAGGGCTGAGTTACTTATGAGCACAGTGACTTCAAAGGAAGGAACAGCAGGAACCAAGGTGAAACTTTAAAATAAAAATAAATTTCTGAAGATGAGAAGATGAACTTTTGTTCCAAATTAAAAAAAATATATAGATAATAATAAAGGAAAGATATTATGGTGCTGAGAACTTTAGAGGCAAAACTAAAATAGACCACAAATTACGCAGGCACGAAGGAAGGAAATTATTCTCCATGCCAGATGGCCAATAAAAGGTCCATATCTCTTTACATCCTAGATATGAGATGTAACAGGCAAGCGGGCCTCGCACAGTCTGTCCACGCAGGACCTGCTGCCTGCAATGACCCCAAGCGCCGTGCTGCAGCTCTGCGCAGAAGCAGTTTTCCAGCAAAGCTCCTCAAAATGCTCCCAGCAAACAGCAAAGGGGCAGGAATCACCCCAGGTGATTCCCTGTAGATGTACTACTGACATTATTTTCACCGCTATTTTGGGAATGGAGGAAGTTTCTTTGGAGCCAGAGTACTGGAGCCGTGCCAGTGATCCGTGAAGCATCCGATTCGGACTGTCAATTGACTGCAAAGATTTAGCCAGAACAAATGCACAGGAAGCTGCGCCCCAGCACCGCTGGCTTCTCCCTGCTTTCCTTTTGACCCAAGGTGATTCGTTTTGCCTCGAGTGACACCCGCGGGAAAGCACTGGGGCATGCATAGAGCTAAAGAGGATACTCACACGTTTCCCTTTGTATCTCTTGCAGCATCGTGAGCTTCCCTGCTTTATAGCAGCATGAGAGAGGGCTTTTTATTTCACATGTGCATCAGATAAAAGTAAAAAGGTCACTCTTTGATGTGAGTTCACAACAGCAATAGAAAAGGAGGTAACGCTGAGGACTTGCACCTTCTAGTAATTTCTAACTACAGCTGCGTACTTAGTAATAACAGCCCATTTTCCTTAAGAGTATTAAAGTCCTATATCGGTCTCTTAGTTGTCCATTTCACTTAGAAAACAACAACAAAACAAACCAAGAACTCCGAGATAAACGTGGTTTGCAAGCAACATGACATACAGCAGCTCCAAAATAATACAAAGGTATGCAGTCAGTACTGAGAGTACCAGTGCTTGAAAAGTTTAGTCTGAAAAGTAAATCTATAGAGCACTCTACATAAGAAATATGGATTGTTCTGTTTACATCAAAAGGACAGCTGATTTTGAACTCAGTATACCAGAATTATCAAATATTACAGATAACACTACAGAGGTTATTTACTCAGGTTTGCCACAGTGTGCCACAGAAGTTATTTTACGCTGTAAACATCATGAGATCTGGAGCTTATAGATGGAACAACATGCTAATCGTAGGGGGAAATCTCGCAAATCACTTTTCAAATGAGTCATGGCAATAATTTCCTGGGTGTTAAACCTGTGCTATAGGCAGGTCTTGATATTTTCCCAGCTAATGACAGTGGTATTACACGTGTGCACACTTTTGCACTCTGTTTCACCATTTCATTATCAATCTTCTAATCTCCTATGGCTGCTGAACGGTTGCTGTTAACAGCCCACTACCCAGGATCGTGAAATCTGTCTAAAAGGGCAATCGAATCTCTGTCTCACTCTGGGCTTTGGTTGTCTGCCTGCAGCCTTGGGGGCCCTGCAGGCTGCTGCTTCTGCTCCAGTTACTCGGGGAAAGCTCTGCAGAAGAGGTGAGGCTTGCAGACCAACCTGATAAAGACAGGGTTTTTACTTTTTTTAATCTTCCTTTGTGGGAGGGAACAGGGATCCTGATACATTAATGGTATCACAGGATTGCTCTAGCACAGTACATTTACTATAACACAATTTCTACCATGCCTGGTAGCTCCATTAAGAACTCAAGAGCAATATTGCATTTGTATTTCTTCTTTTACTGTGAGCCAGTTCCTTCACAAGTTATATACCCCAAGTCATCTGACATAGATCTCCCAGATGGGAACAGGACCTAACGTGGCCTTTGCTATTTAATACAATATATTTATAGCTACAGAAAAGCAAACTTCTCATATTAGAAGCTTCAACATCCCAATGGGAATTAAATTTATGCAGAGACTAATATGTTCCAGTAAGAGAGAAATTACTGTATCACACTGAGCTAGTAAAAAGGGAATGCTGGGGCAGAAATATATTTCAACTTCATGTACTTAGCATGAAAAAAATCTGGAAAAAAATATTTTCTTACAGATTTACTCTAGACATCTTTCTTTGAAGTAACAAGAGAAGAATCTTGCAGAAATGACAGGTTTCTTAGGTCAAGGTAAATTGTTCAAATGATGACAGAAGCTTGAAGGCAAACAAGTTTACTTTGGAAACAATTTCTACAAGCTTATAGACAGATTGGGGGTATTATAACCAATGAAGAAATTCAAAGAGACAAAAATGAAGACAGTGAGTTTTCTCTGATTGGTTCATCTTTGAACCATCTTTAATTGTTACAAATCATACACCACGGTCCTGAACCACAGAACCCAATAGCAGAATTCCCAAGAAACTCAACAGACCAGGATTTCAGTTTAGATAATTCACTGAAAAATCAATAAAAATGAGAGGGGTAGGTATTATGAAATTCACAGGAAAAGTGATTTAAGTAGTGCTGCTGAATATTGGAATCACTGTTCTTACATACAATTTATGTATTTCAGGAGTTATGTTGTACATTAACAACAGCTAATTACCATCAGCAGTCTTGTGTTGCATGCTAGAAAAAACATAACAAACCATGTCTCAGTGTTCCTATAATTTTTTAAACGTACAAGCATTAAACCAAGACATATGGCAGGGTGCCTACCTGAGAACACTGTGTAGGTAACAGTAAAAATCTGTGGTCACACTTCCAACATTAAGAAATTCTGCTTGACTTGCATCTTAGGTGACACCACTAACACCAGCTAGATAGGTAGTTCAGGGTACAAATTAACCATATCACTGCAGTATTTCCAGCTTACACTCATTTCATTAAGAGGAACAATTTAGCACAACTACAATATTGCAAATAAATACTAACACAGCTGTGTGGGATCAGAGGAAAATGTATGTTTGACATAGTTCCACAAATGTACAAGCAAGGAAAAACCTAAAACCCAACAACAGCTCTGCAGCTTTATTCACGATGCTTGAAAAGACAGCAATCCCTGTAGGCTCACTAGAAAATTCAAGCTGCATCTAGTTGCTCTAGGTCTCACCCAGAGAAATCCTACCTCCTGTCTCTGATTCCTTCTGGAAGGGGGAGAGGGCTTGGTCTCAGGGAGGCAAGTTTACCTGCTTCCTTACCTTATGTTTTCACAGGCATCAGCTATGGCTCCTGAATGTGTAATATGCTTGACTGGTTTCACTTCTCTTTTTTCTTTTTTTCCCTTCAAATACACTGTTTTCACAGGTTTCCACAAATGACAGTGAAAGACATCTTCGTCTGCCTTCTGAGCAGACTTGTAACTGAACAGATATCAGAAACTAAAATGACCTCCCACTCTAATGAAAATTCAAGATATGGAGCATGGATGGAAATGTTCCAGCTCACTGGTGAGAACGGAGCCCCCAGATCTCCCAAAAGTTGCACTGCACACCAAATACAGGCAGGAGCCAGTGGGAAAGCAACCGAGCTCAACCACATGAAGCAGCCAATATGCCACATCAGGTGTTTTCCTCACTGCAAAATATGGCAGGGAGAGTGCTGTAAGCGGGGTTTCCTGCGAGCTAGATTAATCATTACTGCTGGAACAACTGTTAACAACGCTCCCTAACAGAAGCTGTACATGAAATAGCCTGGCAGGTAGCAAAAGTCTGCACCCTGATCGCAGCAAAGAGCAAAGGAAAGTCAGAGAGCATCCTTCCAATTACACACGTGCAGCAGAGTGGCCACTGGGTTGTGTATGTGAGAAACATAGCCAACACAGTATACTAATTGGAGTTGGCCTGTGGAAAGCAAGCTGCTTTTTATTCAGCTAAATTATCACTCAAGGAGTAATAAGTAAAATCAAATTCCTTTCTAATTCATTTGGCACCTGTTTCTGTCTGGTTTTGAATACCCTAAGTGGTTTCTACATTGTTCTGTTATCTCCATCACCGCAATTTCAGCTTGTTCAAACAAGCTTTGAACTTTTGGTGCTATGAAGTTGTTTACCTTAAGCCAAATTGCTAAAAGCCCTAAATGACTGGCAACCACTAGAAAGGATCTAGAAAGCCTATAATAATATAAAATCAGCACAGCGTCTCTCTGGAAAGGTTTGTTTGTTACTGTTTCCATTTTATATACTGTGAAAAATGAGGCACCTGAATGTTGAGTACTATACTAGGAGTGATTATCATTTTAATTAATAGAACGAATACATACTGATCTAAACTGTTGGTCACAAAACTGTGCTCTGAAGAAACACACCTTCAAAAAGTTTTACTGAATATAAATTGCTTTTATGTGTGTGTGTGTGTTTTTTTAATATACTAGCAGAGATTTTTATCACATTGCGTTGTCTATTTTTCAAGGTGTAAATCAGTGAGTATACAATATACGTTCCAAATATGAATAGGCAGGACCATAAGGTATAGTGAATTCCATGTTAATATATAACTGAATAGATAAAGACTAGCAAAAGTTCAATGAAGTCAATTTAAATCTTTCCAGTAAATTCAAGAGTTTTGTATTATAGCTATCTAGTATGTGATGCTTAATTTTCAGTTTCTAATAAAATGTGTGAAAAATGAACTGATTTAAGAAACTGCATAGGTGAAAGGACTTAAACATGGTGGGGAATTTATTGTTTAAAGATAAGCAGCGAAAAGTCTGAAATAAATTGGAAACAATGCCAGAGCTATTTGTGGGGCAAGGGATGCACACCGAAGAAATGGGTGCCATTTATAACCATGCCATTTTCCTGATTATTTGTACAAGAGCAGCACGTGCAAACCTGGCAGCACAGGACCAAGCAATACCAAATCAAGAGCCTCAACAATGTCAGAGCCTGGAAGAGTGGCCTTCTGAAAATCCACGCACATCAGGAAGCAACAGTTCTTCAGCAAAATGAAGAGGCAGATAAAGGCTCCTTTAACTCACTGGTCTTTGTACGCTCCCAGAAATTCAATCAGCAGTGGGCCTGAAACAGTCTGCCTTTATTAACAACAGTCAATATGGATTTAAATATGAATGCTTGGATTTAGCTTAGTATAGTCGAGACATTTACATTAAATGTATGCATTTTAAAGAAGGGCTTCAGGGCTGGCCTATCACTGATCTTCTGTTGATGTCTTTTTTTTTTAACCGTTACATCCCAAATCCTGCTATTAAGATCCTTAAATTACCTCAGGATGAAGACTTCTAATCCCAAACCTTATGTGCCATGAATGTGATTTTTCCACCTATGGGGCTGTTAGACATGCCTGTTTCTGTAAAAAGACTGCCACCCACTGAAACAGGCTAGAGATTTTCTGTACTAAAAATATTTGGCATTAATAGCAGAAGAAAACAAAACTTTCAAGAATGATTTTCAAAATCAGTTTCATAGAACTTTGCACTACAAATAAGCTCTACTCACCAGTATTTCACTTTCCTTCCTTCTTAAGTGTAAAGCCATCCTTCCATAAACTGTCACCTGGTTGCACTGGTCAAAGGGTCAAGGGAGTGTCAACGGGACAGAAGCTTGCTTTCTGGCTTATGCACCTGAAAACAGAGATTCCTCCACTGCAAAAATTCCATCTATCCATAAAATGCCATACACTTACGTACTCTTATGTTCGATCAATACAAAGCATAGTAATTAATCTCAAAAGAATAGTCTACAAATAACAATGAGCAGTTGTCAGAATACTAGCTCAAGCAAAAGCCCTCCTCCATATTTGTGTTTTAACAAAAATCTTTTACAAAAGATGGGGATCCTTCCTTTTTTATGCTGCATTGTTCAATGGGGGAAATCCATACATGTCTTCTGTCACGGGCAGCACTGTCATGTCCATGGTGGAAAAAGTGATGGATTCCCCTCTTCGCAGACTTGCCATGACAGAAGGACACATCATGCCAAGGGAACTGAAGCCACCTCCTCTCCTCTTAGCAATAGAGCTGCTTCACCCCCTTGCAATGATCAAATACAACAAGCAATTTCTCTGCCATGAGGCCTTCCCAAATTAAAGGCATTTCTATTCCCATTCTTCATGACTTTGCACTGAAAAGCCACAGCAGCACAAAAAACATGTAATCACAAGCATAGTCCTACAAAAGGGACTCGCCTGCTCCAGAGGAGAGAGTCACAACAGCGAGAGAAAAGACCTGAGCAGCTTTAGAGAAACCATCGGTTTGTGACAGGGGTGTTTCTGCAACATAAATTCTCTCTTTGTTGCTGCGTATCTTTAATTTGTATTCAAGCATCCGCAGGAGAAAGCCTGATCTTTGTTCATTACTGTTTACCATCAACCATTTAACACGAGTATGAAATCCATTAAAACAGCAAAGAAAAAGATTTTTTTTTTTTAGAAATAAATTAATCAGTATTACATTTTTAATTGCTGTTAACCTCTTTAACCATTTAAGCATTAAAGCAGGAGGATATCAACACCTTTATCAACATACAGGCTTTTGCGATGCCTATGTAAATACCTATACAAAAAAAAAAAGGAAATAAACAAAAATTGGACAATGTAGTAACTGTTTTGTCTCAGGTTTTTGGGAAGCATAATGAGGAAGACATGGTGATATTTTAGATTAGAACTATTTCTTCCACAAAAGCCTTGATTTTAAACTTGTTTTGTACATGACATTGCAGAGAACTTGAAGTTCAATAAAGGAAAATGCATGCACTTGGGAGCATTTTCTTAATTGGACTCTTGAACTGAAAACTCAGATGTATTTCTGGTAGATGAAATGCTTCATATTAAATGTCAAGATGTAGTAAAGAAGTGACACTTAAAATGAACTGAAAAAAGAAGCAAAACGGAAGAAATTTAAGGCATGTTTATTAGCTGAGGATATTTTACGCATGAAGCAATCCACATTTTTAAACTAATTTCTATCTATTCGGGATAATGACAGGGTGTGTCAGGAGTCAGAAATACAATGCAAAACCAGTACCAGAAGGGAGAAGGGAAACTCGTATGGAAATACCTAGCAAGCATGTAACACAGCTTATAGGAAAACTACGTTCTTCAGCAGGTCTAATTAACAATCAATGTACGCCATTTCTGCTCTATAAATATACCCTAAGGAACATTTCTCCAGACACATCTTTTGCTTTCTTTTTTTAAAAAAAAAACTATTTTGGTTGAAAATTTCTGAGCAACTACATATGCATACTGTAGGCCAGGAGACCAAAACTTGTCTTAGCCATAATCAAAAGTAAGCTAGAGCCTTATCCAGGCTCCAAGTGTTCAGTTCCAGGTCCAAGCAGACAACCTCCAAACTCACGGGCACACTTCCCCTCCCGCCGCCCGCCCCGCGCTGGCTGCCCCACCTCTCGCGGCACCTTTGCGTTCAGGCAGCTTGCTGCTGGCTGACCGCCCCGTCCCTCGTGGCCTCCCCCCCAGGAGCACCTTCCCGTGTGGCTTCTGGCTGCTCATCCGATGCAGACCTCCAGGCTTCCAGTCTTATCCTTTATTTTCTCTAGTGACCCTGGAAGGTCAGTGATACTGACCTCACTTTCAAATATTTTTTGAAACTTCTTTGAAATTTCCATCAGTTCAGCATACCCTTACTCTTTTGCTATGGACACCTCAAAATCCCTTTCAACTCTTTGAATTATTTCCCTGTACTCACCACCTACTTTAATTCAGCTTCACCAGCTTTCTCTTTTCACCCTGTGTCAGGGTGAAAAAGCGTCAGACACTTTTTACATCCATCTATCACAGTCCTCCCTCCCTTTTTAAAATAATACTGTTTCTCATATCGCCTCTGACAGACTGTCCTATTACCAACATCGTGGTGCTATCGTATCCTGAGGTCTGATTCTCCTCCAGCTCCTCTTCTCATGCTCCTGAAGCAAGTGTGAGAAAGTGCTCTGATTTTGCTGACTTCCTGCGCTTAGCATTGACTCCCCCTTTCCTCATCTTTGTCCTTTTTCCTTCGGAACAGTCCCATTGGATTCTTCTGCTGTCAGCCCTCAGTATGGCTATGGCTCCCTCAAACCTACCACCATGTACATGCTCCTCTATTCAAACTCATATTAACATTTAATCTGAAAGACTAACAACCTTCTCTATACCTCCTTCTTGATTGGTGAACTCGCTTGCAAGCCTAGAACTGACCTTTAAACTCTTACCAGCCCTGATTTGAAAAACATCCTCAAATTCATGATTTACTCACATTGTCTAGTATTCTCTGTCTTCAACTTTCTTGTGTCTTTTGTATCTGCTCATCAGAACTGATGCAGATTAATAGGTATAGCCTCTTTTTGCCAGTCCTTGATTTATTTTTTCTTCCTATTTTCACTATCTTCAGCATCTGAGGAGTGCGATTTGTGTTTTTCTTTTTCTCAGCTGAGCAGTGCTCAGGAAAGTCAAGGAAAGTCAAAACTAGAACTACCACTGTTATTAAAAATAAGACTTAGATATTACTACAGATTTACACTCATATTGCTGGAAATGACAGAGCAAAAAAAGGAACAAGGAGAAAGTAAGCGGGGAGTGAGAGAGATGCAAGCCAAATTGTAGGCTGCACCAAGATTAAGGACAGCTTTGAAGTGGAGGAACTCGTAATCCTCCCGCCTCGCTGTCAGTCTTCCAGTTTTTTCTTGAGGTTACAACATGCCCTCCTGGATTTACCTATTGTTGGGTTCCCACCCCCCCTTCCCTTTTCCTTCTTCATTTTTGCTGTATCACACTTTAAAGATGGGGACACAGACAGACTCAATGCTAGAAATATTACACTTCTGTGGTCAGACAGGGCAGATTGTTTTTATATGGAAAGGTACAGCTACAGAGTTGATTTCTTTTAACAGACGTCCATCCCAACCAGCTGGAAGTAAAGCAACTGTCATGTGGGTGGTAGCAACATGCAGATCAATGCTACATGAGGATATTTGTTGCTATTTATATCTGACACAGGTGTATATTAATTATATATTTGCTGGTAGGCAGCCAACAGTCAGACTTTCAGGGAAGCATTTATACAATGGTCTTAACACACAAAGATTTAATAAAAATAAAAAGGAGTCTACAATTCTCCTTCTTCTCTCCTGTTCATACTCATTCTCCAGGTCCAAGCTGGAAAAGCAATTGAAAATTTGGATGCTCAGAGGAACTCCTTACAGGATTGATCAAATGCCAGTCCTTGACCTACCACAACAAGCTACCTTCTACAGCAAGATTTTCAGGCTCAATATTTTATCTTTAAGACAAATCGCAATACTTTTGCTAGATCTGGAACCGGCTTGTACACAGAAAGATGTGACAATTTCTAGTAAATGCCAGCAGCAACGCAAATACACATAATTGTAACAGGAACAATGAACTGGCTTGACATTAACTTCACTGAGTCGCTTCTGGGTCAGTTCTGCTGCAGAACAGCAATTTAAAAGAGAATCTGCAACAACTCCCAGTGTGTACATTTACACATTTACTTGCAGAAATCTCCCTCAACCACAAGCTTAAAAAAAAAAGTTTGAGGAATTTGCAAAAGACATTTTGATTAGAAAACATCCCTGCTCGTGGGGGAGGTCACCTGCAGCCGCCTGCTCCGGGCTGTGGGACACAACCCGGCCACAGGCGAGATAGGAGCTTGGGTGCAGCTGCCAACTGTGCTGTAAAGCTTTTTTGGTGTGTGTTTGTTTGTTTGTTTTAGCAGATATTGTTTAGATTTCTTTCCAGGCACTTTCTTTTCTTTTTTTTTTTTTTTTATAGACTGCAATAACTATTGGCCATTACTATTTATTCTGAAGTTAACAATGGTTGTGTTTAAATCAGAAATAAAAACCTGATACATGATCATACAATTTTTACTGTGGTATCAATTTGCTTCTAAGGAGGTTATTTCCCAAAAGTTCCTTGTGTTGGGTATAAAGAGTGTCCATATTCTGCATTCTTAAAACAAAATTTTTTAAAAGCTATACTGTAAGTGGAATGATAAAAGTAATCAGTCTAAATCAGGGGTAAGTCACTATGCTTTGCCCATAACGTTACATGTCCTATGAAGAGACATGTTGTGTGAGGAAACCTGTTTTTTTTCAGCTCTGTCATCTGTTTGTTGTGCATCAGCAACTATGTTTATGCCATTTGTACGTGTAGGTGGTATGAGAGTTGTCATTATAATTGCATTTTTCAGAGAGAGGCACAATATTTGCATTTTTGCTTGCAGGATTATACAGCTAGGGAAGTCTGCCTTTAGAAAGTACACGGAGGGAGAGTCCGATTCTCCCTGGCAGTGCGAGAGCAGGGCTGAGGACAGATTTGTCTGCTGTGAATGTCCCTGCAGAACGCCAGGATCCTGCAGATGCAGCCTGAAACACGTTTCAGCCTGCCGTAGTCTGCAGGGAGGCCAGCAAGCCTGCCTCATCCTTGCTGCTGAGCGGCTAAGGTTCAGAGGGTTGAGATAAACGATGCCTTCAGCCAACAAAACACTGGAAATAACAGAGGCTGCAGATTCCTCCTATGCCATTAGCTTTGTGCTGATTTCTGAACTTTCAAGCAGAAACCTGGTTTGGCTGTTTCTTCAAAAGTCAGACACTCGCAATCCTTTCCTTCTTCCCTGGTACAACAGGCGTGTGCACAGTTCAGCCTTTTGCAGTAGAAAAATCTAATTAGCTCCTGTGATACCGTATAATTGAGATCTTTTCTGAGCTGATCTTTGAGACTATCCAATAATATTTCATTCCTATTTATCAGTAACATGTTCGCTAATGCATTACATGGCACCATTAGCATCTAGATACTCCAAGATTAGTCAGTGTTTCCATTAGGGAATTATAACTCATCCTTACAATTTGACTCCAGAGAGAGTTGTAGCTTTCAATGTCAGAGCCCAAAGTGATTTAAATAATGGAATTGAGCTATAAAATCTGTTCAGTTTCCAGATTATATTTTATATTTTTAAAAAATGCAGCAATATTAAAAGAGTTAAAATTGGGTTATTGTAAAGCACATTGAGGATGAAGTTTTACTCATATCAAAGATTGCTACTTTTGTACATTTATTTTTTCTTTAAAATAACGTTATTACTATGTTGAGTATTCTACAACTACTTTTCTCGAAATTTCACAAGGATACTATCAATACAGATTTGCACATGCATCTATCTCTGTACAAATAACATACTATTACATGGGTAGCTGATATTTTGAATGTAGAATAGCTATGAAATTCTGAAGAATGTATAAAGAGCTCTGATATTTTTCAGTTGACAGTCCTGCACCATCACATTGTACCAATGACAGCATTTTACATTCAAGAAACAGCTTTCTGCAGAAGAAGGATAAGAGTGCCAGGAAACCCATTTAAAAAATAAACAGCAATCTATGACCAAGTGTACTGGTTTTAGCTGGGACAGAGTGAATTTTCTACATAGTAGCCGGTATGGTGCTACGGTTTGGATTTGTGATGAAAACAGCATTGATAACACACTGGTGTTTTAGCTGCTGCTGATTGGGGCCTGCAGAGTCAAGGACTTTTCTGCTTCTCATGCTGCCCTGCCAGCGAGTGGTCTAACCCCCCCC
>VXAA01006133.1:2875346-2896998 GCA_013399115.1 Anseranas semipalmata
CCCCCCCCCCCCCCCCCCCCCCCAGTGGGGTGGAGGAGAGAATCGGAAAGGTAAAAGTGAGAAAATTTGTGGGTTGCAATGCAGACAGTTTAATAGGTAAAGCAACAGCTGCGCACACGAGCAATGCAAGATAAGGAATTCATTCACTACTTCCCATCGTCAGAGGCAGCTCCACCAAGATGGAGCCTTAAATAATTCCTTGACACTTGTGCCTGTTCCTCTCCATGGGGGCTCATCTGGGATTTGAGCCTGGCACCTCTTGTATTAGCTCATAGCTGCCTACCAAAGTTAAACCACAACACCAAGGTTTTCAAAACAGTTTGCTTAAATACACGTTTAAGTGCCCAGATACATATCATTCTTTATTAACCTGTCATTCTGCATATGATGGGTAAGAGACTCCCAGGGAGAATTCCAGATGTTTGTATTACCGTTGTCAGTAAATGTTGGTATCCATGGATAAGATCTCCTTTTATAATTAACCTTGATTCTATGACCTACTTAAAACAATGCACATAGCAAACACCCTACCCGCTGGTTTCATTCCTGTATGGCACTGTCTTCTCTATGCTACGTAGTTGAAGACAACAATAAATACTGCCTTCACTTGTTGTTCCTAAGGCTGAACAAATTCATTTCCCTCATGTTCTCCTTGATCATCACCTGCTTCAGGTCCCTGACTATACTTGTACTGATCAGCCCAAAATGGGACCCAGCACTCCCAATGGGAATCGTATCCTATGTGATAAAACAATGCTGCAATGAATTTACATTTATTTTATATATTTACTATATTTACATTTATATTTATGGTATTTATACTAAAGTTCTACTATGACTCTTTTAAAAAAAATATGGAGTGTAGAGCTTGTCTTATGGATTCCATAAAAGCAGCATGTGAATAAAACATAGTTGAATCCTTGCTATATACCCCTAGGAAAACTAGCAAGCAAAATGATAATTGAGCTATTATCTAAGGGGAAATACATGTGACATTCTTATTACAAAATGTTAATATATCATTAGAAACCATTATGCTTTAACTTTGGAAAATACTACTAACGAACAAATGTCCACTGAACTAGTCAACAGAAGAAAAATAAAATGATATAAACAAATAAAAAAATTGTTTACATTACAGTTCAGAAAGTCACAATATTTGATATGTTTAGACTTCCAAAAATCTGCTACACATTTGCCTTACAGAGTTAATCCTGCTATAAAATTTATTTACTAATAAAATTTATTTACTAAAAATTTACTATAAAATTTATTTACTAAATTTTGTAAGGTAGGCTAAATTATAGGAGTCATACACAAAGACCAAAACTGCAGTCAGAAATTAGTACCAAAGCACCACAACTATTATCACTACCTGAACACAGAAATCACAAGCCCATTATGCTCTAGAAATTATTCTTTAATGTAGGATGAGGAAGTCCCCAAGATCTCTCAAGCTATTATGACAAAGCAAAGGATGAGACACAAACATGAAAAGATGTGTTATTTCCATTTGACAAAAGTGGGAGACAGGATGCCAAACACTAAAATAAGTAGCCTAAGGCAACACATGAAGATACACGTGCTGAAACCAAATCTTCTGAAGCACAGACTTGTGTCTTGCGGTAATTCAAGAGCTCTGGTTTCAGTTCCTGTGCATTAACTCATCTTCTGAACAGTCATGATTCTTCTTCCACTTAATTGAATGACAAAACTCAGAGTGCCTGAGCAGTATAGGGTCAGGACAGTACTTAGAAATGGACATGTTCCTCCTGTACTGCAGAGGGAGCGATAAACCACAGCAGCGAGATGCCCCTGGGGCGTGCCACAAGTTGCGCTGGGTGGAGCAAGGACACAGGAGGGTGCTCCAGGGCCTGGGCGCGAGGACACGCTGGGGGCCGTACCAACAGAGCTAAGAGCCACCCCGACTTGGAACAAAAGCTCTCATCACTTGTCACTTGGTTGTGCTGCCCCTGCTCAATTCACTACCTCTCTTAAGCCACCCATGCAACAACTTTATTACCGCAATACCAAATTATTAACTTTCTATCCAACGACAGTCCACTAAACCCATCTCTACTCTCTCCAGTAATACGTCAAGGATATGATTTTGTTCCTTTTGATTATCTTCTGAAATCTCTCTAGATCTGCTGCTAGCTACATGACATATCCACATCTATATAAACATACATACACAAACCACATACACACACAAATACTAATTTTAGCCTAATAAAAAGATAAACCTCAAATATTCCACTACACCACAACATTTTCAAATAACATACTCAAAAATTTTTCTTTTTGTTTGTTCAAGGGCTTTAAATGGTCCTGAACATACCTTTATACATCCTGAAACTGTAAGTGCTGGAAGAAAAATTTATGACTACAAAACTATTTACTTTTTAATGTTGGTAACTAGAAAGATGCAAAATTCAAAAACCAGATTAATTTTAAATAAAGACTATGAAAATAAGAAGTCTCTATTTAAACTTCAGTGTTGTATTACAGGAGTCATATAGTTAAGTTTGCTTACCAATACTTGGAGTTTGGTTCAAGTTAAAGTTGCCTCCAGAGCTTTAGAAAATGACTGGCTCTGCACGACAGAGCAAGTTTTCCCTCAGTCCAAGAGTGAAACTACCACATGGTTGGATGTGGTAAGCCTGAAGGTCTGTTCCAACCTAGATGTGCAACAAGCACAAGTCTGATTACTTGATTTCCAGCTCCATGTACAAGGAAGTCCTGCAGAACGCCTTTACAATGAATGAGTATGAACATGGACATTAAAAAAAAAAAAAAGATGCAATGACCGAAAGAAACAAGATAATACTTATTAGCATATCAGCTATTCCAATGCTGCATTTACGTGAAGCTTTACAGACAACTCAGTCAGAACAAAGGCCTGTAAAATTATTTGATGGGATTCCACTGGCTACGTGTTGTGCCCCGATTTGAAGTGTCTTTAAAACTATTATTACGTACAAATGGTCAGAGAATTATCATTTGGATATGCCAGGCAAGTCACAAAATCAGGCTTTGTCTGTTCTTGTTGCAGCCTTGGTGCTACAGACATGAATGCAATCCACATGCACTTCAGTAGCAACAGCAATTGTTGCACACCAAGAGATACCACGTAACTGACTGTAAGGTGATAAAGAGGAGCATGAAGCACCAGTTCATCACCAGTTTTATCCTCCATGATTGTTTCCATTTTGCCAAGGGTTTGAAAACAAATGGAGCAAATATGGTATTTTCTCCAGCCACAGTAAAAATATTTCTATTTTGTTCTTGAAAAAAAATGGTATAATGTCTGCATATAAATGTTATTTTCTCTCATAAAGGGATTTAATTTTACCAAGTGCTTAGTCAAATTTTAAGCCTGGAGGAAACTGTTGCCAGTCAAAAACTGTATTATCCACAACAACAGTTTTTGTTGCAGTTCATTCAGTGACCTGAAACTCTATCTCATTTCAGGAAACTGGTGCTGCAACACAAACTGAAGCATCCGGGAGAAATGCAAAAGTGCTCTGATGGGCAAAGGCAGTCAGGAAGCTGGGGAGAGAGGGCTGACAGATAAAGAAACTCCAGTTTCTCCTCTATGTATGATTTTTTTTTTTCTCATTAATTATGTTACATATAAGTGAGTAGCATCAATCTTGTTTTTTAGTTGAGGAATATAAGTTGCCTCACATTTGGCAGTGTTAAATAGTCGTGTAAGCCCTTTCTATTAATGTTACGATGGCACTTATCGAAAATAGCTTTGGATGCAAACAAAATAAAAAATTGGACAAGAACTAGTGGCAATTAACAGACTAAGTAAAATACCTTTTAGAAAATCTTTAAGAACTTTGATCGTGTTATTGTTCAAAGATAGTTTTTTATCTGTGCCCACGGAAGGTATTTAAGAAATATATCACAGTAAACCAGTAATGGATATTCTAATTATTAGGTAAAAATTGCTTTGACAATTACATTCACAGAAGACTGAAGCAAGTGTATATGATGTATAGTAAGATATCACTAATGCTAGACAGAAAACTAATTCTGCGAGTGTGAAGAGTAGGCATCAAAACTTGCTTCTGTTTCACAAATGATACCTTTCAACATTCCAACTAAACGATAGACAATAAAATAATGGCCCAGAGTGAAAGGTTGCTAGACAGTAGAGCCTTCCACATTTCAGAGGCAGGTTGAACATCCCTCCAAACCCAAACTCGTTGGCTACGATGCCATATTTACTGACACTGAGGTTGTTCCTAGCTATGGCATACTTCTACAGAAAGGTTCTTTTGTTGACAGATGGACACTATGCATAGAATAATATTCTCCCAAACTTGCAGTTTTTACCCTGAGAGACTGTTGTTTTATCTGTTAAAAAAACAGACACAATAAATGAAAGCCTTCCTTCCTTTTTGCTGCCCTACCTCCCCGTGGAGCACATGCACACCAACACCCCAGACATCCAGCTGCTGGATACCGAGATTCTTTCGGTGACACCTTTTCGCCTGGGTCCTCCCAACTTCCTACCTCAGTTTCCCTGAACTAATTCCTATGGAGGCTGTGAAAATTAGTGACACACTGTGAATTAATTGCATACTAGCTAGAAATTGGCTGGAACACGCAAATAAGTATTAGGTAAGATTAATTACATTAAAAATATTAGTTATAAATCATGCAGCATGCTGCAGAGCAGAAAATAGCATTGAAATGCAAGGCTATTTAGCATGTTGCCATAGACTAGTAAAAGGGTTTGCAGAAAGAAGCATGTGTTCCCTTCACTTAGGCAAAACTCTTCAGCGAGCTGAAGTGAACACTCAGTATGCACTGGGACTTTTGGTCAGCACAGATTGTCAAAAGAGGCCTGTATGGCACAAAAGAGTTGATTTATAACTTGGTATAGCTAGCACAGAATAAGAACACCTGTGGTATTTCTAAATGGCTGTCTGTGTACGGCTTGAACAATTTACAATGAAGATAAAAGTGACAAAAGTGATTTGTTTTGTTTGCATTCAAGTTCATAAACAAAAGTTACAGGTGTATTTGAATAAATCATACATCATGAATTATGAAATTATACAACATCGGAATGATGAAAACCATTGATTTCTGTGTCTGCCTAAGGGCAGACAAAAAGAACAAAAGAACAAGATTTACGGAGTATTCACTAGGAATACTTCAAAAATGATGTACGTTTTTCTTTTGGGAGCAGATCAATACAATAATATTATTTTTAAGCTAAGACACGGGTAAGGCTAAGACAGCCTTATCTCTTATTCTATCCAGTCTCACACTTATGCAACGATATTCACATGATGTCTATACCAGAAAGACACAATTTCTGAAAACATAACACTTCACCGTGAGCTCCTGGCAGCTGAGATCACATTTTTGCTCTACATCTTGCACTTAGCTCTAGCGTCCTGTGGCTAAGTGACATTTGGCTCCTTCACTCCGCAAAACAAAATGCTATTTTACTTCAAACAATTAATGACATGTGGTGAAGGACTGATTGAAAAATACACGTTTCAGATTTTATACACAATATAGAATAATATGGAAAAGTAGTTATGAAACAGTCTAAGCTCTTCCCTGGGAGGAAAATATGCAAAGTCAACGTGTTTCTTTTTTTCTTCTGATGTCTAATAGCATCTAAGCAGGCCTGCAGGAGAGCCCATCTGTAAGTCTGTCTTTGTCCAGCCAGGGAACACGCACACCCCTAGCGTTACACTAATACTGTGTGCCGCATACGGTGGGGCACCCGTGTCCTCCCCAGGCTGTGCAGTCCTCAGAGCGCTCATCAGCCTAGCTAGCTCCAGGGGCAAAATGCATAGCATCAGGCCTTATTCAGTGTCTGAATAAGTCTGTGCTGTGCAGTCAGTGTCTCAGGAGACGCGTGAGGAGAACGTGGTACCTTTCCAGCTGGGCGGAATGATATGTCTGGTCTTCTTGATAACGCTCTCGCAGCCTCGGGACATGACTGAGCCAACGCTTGCAGGGGGAGGCAGTATCTTAACTTAGATCGGCTAATGCAACGGAAGAACAGACAAGCTGTCGGATACACAAGAATTCTTCACCTTCTGTTGGCTACCAAAAATCACGGACTCAGTACAGATACCATTCTTACAGGAATTTATAATCTCCCCTATCTTGGCCCTTTCCCCACGATCCCTCCAGTGTTCCACAGGAGATAATTTACCTGTTTCTCTCTCTTGTACAAATAATTGCTTTCCCCCCAACCTTGCCCTCCTTCCCTTTACTTAATATTCAGTTAGCAACACCTTTTTTTTTTTTCTTCCCTCTCAGAAGAGACAGACTGACTAACACACCCAGCTAAAAGCAGAACAATTTGTCTCAACTTCTACTTAGCTTCAAAGCTTGCTGCTTCTGTTTCAGATGAGGCTGGTGCACCTGAAAGCTTGTCAGCTTTTTTCCAGGCATCCCAGATTCCAGCAGGGAAAACAGCAGCAAAGGGTGTGGAGATGTTTTTGCAGTCCACTCTCCACTGCTCACCTAAGAAATTGTTATTGCAAGGAATAGATTTGGTAATGTTGCAGATGGTAAATGGAAATTTTGTTGTTGGGAAGTTACCAGGTGAGGGCCACTCATATGATTAACCATTAACTGGCTGTTAAGTTGCTAGAAACTCATCTTTATAAATGCCAAGAGGACCCTTAAATAGAATATATAAACAGAATATGCAATTAAGCACATATACTGAGAGTATGTTTACATTGTCTTGGAAGTCAAGGTTGCTTAGTGGAGACCAAGACCTTAATTGCTTGTATTTAGGGAAAAAAAGGCAACACTTCTAAATAAGTACTATGATTCAGCACTATCTTCAGTACTTACAGTCCCATATCCAATAAAAAAAAAAATGTTAACTATAATTTACCATTAATGGACATAACAAGATACAGGCCTGTTCTTTCAGAGATTTAGTGCCAGTTTATTATCATCTAAACAAAACTGATAATGTATACTTTTTATCTTTATAAAAGGCAGTAAAAAAAATCACAAATTTCAGCTGGGTAAAGCTGTTTTTTTTTTTTTAAACAGGACTAAATGTAAAAATAGACTGCTCTCTTTTGGAAGTTTTGAAGACAGTAGTTACAATCTTAAATGTATCACATTGTAGTTAGTTCTACAAAATTTAAATTTAGCTGAACAGAAGACCAGTCCTCATGCAAGTTTTGATGCTTACCACACAAAATGAAAGAAAGGATTTTGTGCAGTTTCATGTTAATAATCCCATCAAATATTTGTGAAGTTTTGAATTTTAGATTAAACCAAAACAGGATTACAAATAAACACAGGACCTGCTTAGAATGATTAACACAATATGAAATTCTTTCTCTGAGGAATAACTGACATTCTGCATACACCTAACAAAAGTTCAAAGGAAAAGAAATCAAAGTCTGAGGACAAAGCACTAGAACGGAACAGCTCCGCAGATGCCTGCCCTGCCACCTCCCAGGATGCAGGACAGGAAGAGCACAGAGGACAGGTAGCCTTCTGGGTGGGAAAAGAGCCTTTACAGATGCACGCGGTGGAGATGCTCGTGTAGAAGAGGAGTTACTGGCTTTGCTTTTTGGAATGGAGTAATTCCATCAGCTCACACTGGGCACAAGTGGCCGTACAGCCTGAGCTTCATAAGGATTTCTGATGAAAGTCCTCAAGTGACCACATGCTTCAGCATAAAGGCACTATGTTGGGAGGACTCTGTTGGTGATGCTACCTTAACCAACATATGCTTCTTAGAATACAGCACCAATAGCCGTGAGAAGAAAGGGAAAGACTCCATCCATCTCCCTCTATATCCTTCCCCCTGTATGACCAGAGGTTCCAGATAATCTAACAAAGTGCAGAAATGTGGAGTGAAAAGCAAATTGGATCTCTGATATAACTGTAGACATGATTGAAGTCAGCAGGACTATTCTGAAAAGGGACTAAGGTCTGCCTATTCCAGTAGAAGCATTTTATAAACGTTGATGATAGATCATTACGTATTATGGTATCTCAAAGGTAATAATAGCAATAAGGAATAATTTACAACTAGTGCCCCGTTTATGGCCTCGTAATAGTATGACTTAAATGCTGCATAGACCTTGGACTGGCCCTCAACAAAGAGTGAAAAGTTTTATTCTTTATGAACCTTGCATGATGGCTATTTTATCTGAAGAAGAAAGCTGTTTAAAGTATGAGAGCAGGAAGTTTTCCCTTGGTGTCTCTCTTGCCGTATGACTAATGTGCCCTTTTGATTTCTATTGTATGAAAATCCACTGGGAGGTTTTGGGTAGTTTTATTGCAGAAACCTATCAGATCTTATTGGCCTTCTAGGCTGATTAGTGGTAGGTTGTTTCTCACTGCTCTCCTTTGTTCTCTATCATTGTACCTCTCCTTGAGCTGCTCCAGTGAGGTTTACAATGCTAAATCTTGCTTTGCAGGAATGCGTAGGATGGTTTCTATAGCCTGATTTCTGTGTCACAAAGAATTGCATAAGGTGTCCTTAAAAGTGACAGAACTGGTTGTAGTGGATCTCTTTTCAGCTCATAAACCTTATTGATTTTTTTTCAAATACAAATATGCCATTAAATTCAGAGTCAAAAGCAGCTGGATATTACATGCCTTCCATGGAAACAAATGTTCAGATTTTTGGATGTCTTCCAGCCACTTTCTCATGCTAGACTGGTGGAAAGCAGGCTTGAAACTGGTGATGCCTGCCAGGATCAACACAGGAATTTTCTCTTATATGACTAGAATACAAGCTCTAAAACAGCTGAAAGAAATATGGGGGAAGATACAGGTTTAAGTGATGGTTGTCTGTCCCATCCTTAGCTTCAGAGCTGCACTTTGGTAGCAAACATAACCCAAAGCAACCCTCAGGCTTCCACTTACTAACAGGACAAGAGCACGCTATTTTGCATTGCGAAGATACAGCATGGGACTCCAAACTTTGTCCCCACTTCCATGACCGCAGAGAAATGGGACAAAGCCAAGGCCATCAGCCAGATCCTGCCATTCGGTCACCTCCATCTGTTCTCAAGACAGCTGTGCAAGAGACAAGGAGCATTGTTTGGGAGCTACCAACACACCAGCGTCCTGGAGGCTGGGTGGATGCTCTTTTTCTGGGAACCATGGGTGTAAATCTACTAATACAGAGGTATATATATAGAGAGAGAGAATTGCGTGTGTGATACCTTAGAGTAACCCACTAAAATCTGAATTCTAGTAAGCTTTGGAAAAGTCTGGAACCACAACAAAAATTTTGTTACAAATCCATCTAATCTGTTGCAAAAAGAATTAATTTCTCTTTCCTCTGAATTCAAGGGATGGGATGGGTGCAGGTAGGTCTGAAGCTCCTTACTCTGCGGTTAGAAGCAGAGTCAGAAACATAACTCCTGCACTTAGAAATTGTAATGCAAATAGTCTGTTCTGGTCATTTGTATTATTAGCTGGATGAAAATCTTTAAAATGAATAATTTATTTGCTGCAAAAATACAGGATGTCTAGCTCTCTTTGTGAAAGCAGCTTAAATTTGGCAGAATTCTTACTGTGGAAAAAAAAAAAGGAGGATAAGGGAACTCAAAATATTTAACTTTTTTTTTTTTAATGGAAAGTTTCTGTTTTGTTGTTTTGAAACAGTGTTTTGAGACTATGTTTAGCTACATTAAATTTAGAAAGAAGGTCTGAGCAAAGAATATTTAATTCCAGATCAGGCCAATTTTCACCGTATTTTTTTAAGGGTTCAGACACCAATATAAGTTACAGACTTTTTCCAGATATCTCTAATTATTACAACCTGGTTTTCTGTAAATGCAGTGCTGTACATCCATTCACCATTAATTTCTTACAGCACTTCTTTGTTACAACCCCTTGTTCAATTCACAAAGAGAACATAAACTATTAGCCTAGGCAGTTATGTTCAGTAACACCTGAAACGTCTTCCAGCACCCCCATAGTACTTCAAAAGTAATAGCAACAAGAATGTCAATGCATCTTAAAAAAAAAAAAAAAAAAGTTATTGCTACGTGCAGCAGGCTACGATTCATTGGTTGGCAGAGAGAAAATCTTTTGCTGAAATATTAAGCAGGTTATAAAACATCATTTGTGTTTTACTTTCACAGTGGTTTTAATCTATCATTATAAAACCATCCAATTAGGACAACAAAAAAGAAGGATATATTTTTAAGAGCTGTTTCTGCCCAAATTAACTGCTTCATTTTGACATAGTGCATTATTGCCCTATATTTTTTTCCAAAGCGTTATATTTGATTTTCATGAATTGCACAACATACTTTATTATTATTGTTTTTTAAACAGGAGCCATGGGAAATCTGCTCTGACTTACTGGGAACTTGGAAACTTGAGCTAGGATCGCACAGAGTTTTTTGAGCAAAGACAGCACTTTAACCTATATATGCTGCACCGCAATACCATAACCAAAACGTGGTAGGTTTGTTCCAAGTGCAATTCAAATAACTTTGAATTCAGGGTTTTTATGAACCTGTGTTAAACCACTAATGATCTTATTAGATTGTATAAAGTCCCAAACAAAGGGAAATCTTGGTTTCTAACTTTGATACAACCATCTGTTTTTATGGGAAGTGCTATTTGCTTGTGTACTGACAGTGGGAAGAATCTTGCTTTATAATAGCAGAAATAGCAACAAATCTCCAAATCTGCATACAGCTTCTGGTTTGAATTGTAAATATATTCACTCGCTAAGTGGGTCAAGGTGTTATTTCTAGTCTTCTGTTCAGCCCGTTGTAAAGGTGAACCCAACACCAAAGCACCGTGCTTTTTCACTCAGGGGCTGCTTCGTGCACTTCTGAGATGGCATTATGCTTTGCTGGGACATTTGTTCTTTTGTTTTAAACTACAGAAAAATGTATTATTTTAAACATACACACATATGTTTTCCTATTTTATGTTTTTGCCAACTTTTTGTCTGGAAAAGAGGTTTCTTTATAGTTCTGGACTGGTTACAAAAAAACTCAGACCTCTCTCCTAGATTTATTGGGGATGGATTCCTACAATGCAGTATTTCTTGGGGCACTGACAAAACTTGTACATATCTAAAATACATAGCAAGTCTGACAAGTTAACATATTGTACAGTTTTGTTGCAGCCACATACTTTTGGCAGGCTCCAGCTCCTTGCACTCAAACAACAGAACTTTTTCCAGCCCTCTCATCATTTTTTCTCTTTCCTACCTCTAGCCTCTACCTTAGCAATCAGAAAATAGAGGAGAAAAACTAAAATTAGGAAACAAGGTCCTGAATGAGGAGCACGTGTTCTTTTCATGAGAAAGTGGTAGAGAGTCTATTTAAGCTAAGCTAGCAGCCAAGGTATACCAGAGCAGCAAAACAAGCAGGGACCGAATTGTTCTAAGATTGCACGGCACATTCTTGTACACATCCCTGCATTTGCTGTCTTAACATGCATCATATTTTCCACTCTCCTTCCTTCCTAACACTATATTTTACTCTCTTGATTTTTCAAGTTTATAACTGTCCTAACCACCTGGTACATGGTATGAAACTGTTTTCCCGGAGAGAACCCAGCTTAATTAGGCTTCTACATGGTATTTATCCTGCTTATTTCCTTGCCAGTTAGACAAGCAAATCATCTGACAAAAACGTCCCAAATGTGTTTCAGTTTAGATTCAGATTTGCCTCGCCCTTGCACACACTTTAGTTGACTCTGTCACTTGCACAAAGCTCTCCTGCTGTCAATCTTATTTACAGCAGAAGCAGCAGTAAGCTGGAGATTGATTTATTGAAAGTTTTCTGGCATGGAGAATTACATGCACACATTTCCTTGTTCTCCTATTCTTTCTGAACTCCTCATTACAGCTTTTGGATCCACTGATTGTCCTAAAACTATCTTTATGCTTCACGGTTAGAATTTTTCTGGCCATCTTGCCCACAAGAGCTTTTTCAGGTAACAAGCAATGACACAAACCTCAGGAAGTTATAAACAAGGATATTTTAAGGATTTATGCCTGAATTATAACTATCAAAGTCAAACCAACAGCAAAATTCTTCGTGCCTTCACATAATTTCTAGCATTCTATTAACACAAAAAAATATTATTTTCAAACAAGGGTAAGTGCCAATGCTAAGTCCTCTGGGTTTCAGGAACAAAAGGGTGTGTTCTTTCCCAAATATTCCTGGATTTCTTTCAGGGAATGATTTTGCAGTGCTACTGGATCAATACGTTGATCTCTTTTCAGGATATTACATCGATAATATAACAGAAGCTATCCTTTTTCCTTGGTCTGAAAACCCTTGAGCTATTTATTATATATAAAATTTATATATCCTTTTCATTACTATTTGGAAACTAGAACTACCTAGAGTTTAAAGTGTCACAGAAGCCTTATGGAAATATATGTTACAGTCCAATACCCTCCCTAAGAAGGTTCAGAATAAAGCACTCATAAAAGGTCTGAGGCAGTTGAATAATTTCAAAATACTTTTCATAGTCAAAAGCAATTTAAAATGTTTATAGCACCTTAATACTTTTGCTGTAAGTGCTCCAATTTGGAAATCGGTGAAGCTGAATGCTCACAGCAAAGTTCAGGACATGCTGAACTTATTTACAAATATAACACTCAAAATGGAGATAAATAGATAGATAGATAAGGATGGCCAGCTGGGGAAAAATAACAGCCCAAAAATAAAAAATCAGCTTTGGTTGAATAAAAAGAAGCAATCAGAATTCCTTGTGGTCAGCTATGTATATTGAGCTGAAATGAGGGAAGGAAAAGTGAGAGTCTCTCACGTTATGAAAATAAACAGAAGGAAACAAAACTATAAAATCTCAGCAATAGCTGGCTATTTCATTCCAGTTGCTAATGCTCTCTTTACAGAATGATTTCTCATGTGTCGGTGTCTGCATACCTATTCACCCCCCATATAGCAACACAGCATTAGCCAAACTTTTTGAAGGAGGCAACCGTATTTTTCGGGTTTGCTAAGGAGAAAAGAGGTAGGTATGTGTTGCACCTCCTCCGAGTCACCTTTCTTCTGCAGCGCCGCAGCTGGAGCACATCTTGCCAGGCAGGAAAAGGAGGAGGAGGACAAGCCAAGCTGCCACGTCCCAGTCTTTAACCCAGTTACCCGCCCTGCCCTCACAGCCCACTTCCCACCCCTACAGCCACCTCGGGCGCCCTGTTCTTCAATACCCACAGGCACTCGTTAGCATCTCGGAGACCCTGTTCTGTCACAGCCACTCTCGGATGCTGTGCATTTTGTGCCTTGCTCTCCAAACACCTTCTCACACTTGCGCAGCTCCATCCAGTCAATTGTATTGAATCTCCATCAGTGGCCACCCAGGCCACCTTTCTCGCAAGCCTCTACTGCTAAAAATGCTCCTGTCCACTAGACACCAGTCATTGATTTGCATATTCCCTCAGGCAAAAAATTAATTGGTTTAAAACACAGATTTATTTGCTCGTCTGTAACTTAGCAAAAAAGCAGTTGCATTTGTGGCCGGCAGCAAAAGCCAGTTTATGTCAGTTGACCCCCCGAACGGCACCTTGACAAACACAATCTGTACTTTGTTTGTAGGCAGTATATTAAACCTGAAGCAATATTATCAAGTTAAAACCTCAAATTACAAGAGATGTCATCTACTCTATTAAGAGCACTACAAAAAATCACGTTCAGTTTTAACTAACTACAGCAATGAAACATGACGCTGCAATAGCATCTTCTCACTCACGCTGGAAGGCTGACTTTATCCTCAAGGTAACGCTTTATTTTCCACCCTGATTTCAGTGGTGACCATGAGCACATAAAGCCCTATCAGAGGAAGATCTTCCCCTGAGGCAAATTTGTTATATCAACAACAACCCCTTCCAAACGGGAGAGAGAGAGAGAGAGAAATTAAAGATGCCACTCAGTCTACAGGTTTCTCTGTTCACCCTGTTAAGAAACACCTCCCATATTTTTCCTCCCCTCCAAAAAATTTACTTCAGACAGACTTATTATTTAGGAAAATGTTTTAGAAAGTCTGTAGGAAGGAGTAATAAAACCAACAAGAAAAACCAAAGCTTTGGAAGGGCCGTGTTCCTTCTGGCCCTGCCTCCTCAACACTGAAATCAGTTCTACTACAAAGCTTCGACACAGGGCTTACACATCACCTACATCTCAAATGATGGAGTCCTATTTTAGGGACTCGCATCAGACCTTCTGTTGGTACAAGGTTGCATTTCACTCCCACCAGAAGCCATACGTTCACAGTCTGCGCACCAGACGTGCTTCACCTTTGCACCGTGCCTTTATGAAATTTTCAGACTTTACTGAAATATAATGGAAGTGCCACATGTCAGTTTGGGGTTTATTTCTGTATTGTGCCATTCATTTCTGCAACTGTGTTTTGGTTACCTAAGAAACAGTCACTGGGTAAAATCTGACTGATTATGTTGTCAGGTTGATTGTCAGTACCGTGGGTAGAGTTTCATGGGGTATACGTGTGTGGGGGATGCAAAAATTAAAATAAATACTCAACAATGTTAGTTCCTTTTGCTAGTGTTACAGAAAAACTATACAAAAACTGAGAGAAACTACGCTTTTAAGAAGTTTATTAGGAGCTGAATTACAGTTTGAGGTTAATTTAGCCAAAGAAAGAAAAAAAGAATAGGCCTACAAGCAGAAAAGAAGTGTATTTTTAGAAAAGCAATCTGTATTGAAAGGTTAGTACACAATAACTTTATAAACTCTCCAAGATTTTAATAAGAACTGATTTTCAAATAACAGCGCTGCTCAATGCTTTCATTTGTCATTGCCTTACACAAAATATGGGAGCATAACAGCCTTATTTTGTGACTTTCCAGTGTCAGAATCTCTACACGCTCAATTATTTGGGCACGGGAAATATGTGCAATTTTGCTTGCAACCCCCATTATTTAGATTGAAAAAACTTGCTAAACAAAAACCAAACAGCTGGGTTCAGAGATGAATGCCACCTTCTAGTTAGCCACATGCAGCATGGATTTGCTAAGACACTGCCCTGTCCCTCATGGAAAGAAAGAAGCTGCCACATCAAATAGAGCTTTTCTGCAGTTGTGGCAGTAAGGCACATAGTAAGAGGAAGGAAAGAAAGAATATCATTTTAATTATCATGAACCTAATAAAACAGGATTTTACCAGAGCTCTGATAATATTACAGTGATTCATTTGTATCGAGAAGCATATGTTCTTAAAGATTCTTAAGTGTATATCAGAAGAGAGATTTTTGAGCACAATCTAAAGGCATTTTCCTCTATTATAACCTCCCTGGTACTTCTCACAGATGTACTTTCACTCCCCTTGCAGTTCTAATGACAATGGGAGATTTGCTGAGCGAAGTTATGACATATTACCCTCTTCTTTCATGTTAGGCAAGATTGTTAGTGCTGCATCTGCAACATCAAGGTGTTCTGACAGCAACACACAATTCTGTGATAAATAACATCTATAGAACAAGTTTTGGGGGGAGAAAAGGGATTGTTTTAAAGTATTTCAGCATCAGTTCTCCTACCATAGGCGCTGCATGTTTCAGCCAAGGACAGAGCTGTACAGTGAAAACAGAAATCTCTAGTGAAAAAGTAGTTACTGATGACTGTGTAACAGTGGTGAAGCAAAATCTGCCTTGCTCACTAGTCCTGAGCATGGCACACTTGCTCCTAAAGTGTTCTTCTGGCTGGACAGTAGCCAGAGGTTTCTGGGTGCAAGTCCCAACAAGGTCAGTTCTTTTTTCTCTCATTAAAAAATAATGTCAAAATCACTGTAGCATGGTGGCTCGACAGCCTAATGTATCCTGGTTAGTGCTCTGGCCTTCTGCTCTCAAATACCAGTTGGGGATCAAAACGCACAGCAAAAACTCAATGAATTTCCAGGTCTGTTGCACAGGAACAGAGAGGGGTCTTCGGTTTTTGGTATTATGAAGACATTTAGCTTTTGGGAGGGTAAACAGACCATATGTTTGGAGAGAAGACTGACTTCTGCAGGGATTTGAAAGAGCACAGACCTATTTTGTAGATTATTTCTATAATGAGAATAGAGTGAATAAACACATTACCAAAAATCCAATGTACTGGAAGAGTGCTCCAAATGAGAGTATAACTTGATGTTGTACAGCATTTGCTACTAGACATATTTTAATGGGCAGACTACCTGAAAAGCGAGAATCCTATTCTTCAAAATATGTTAACATTTCAGCATTTGTTTCTTTTTACTCTGCAACAATGAAGTTTTGGTTTTTTTTTTCAGATTTTTTTTCCTTGTACACATTCCAGGGAAGATGCAGCTTTGGGAAGAAGAGTAAAATAAAATAAAATAAAATCCTTCATTTGTATAGACAGTCTAGGTCTGACAAAAAGTAGGGTTTTAAATCTGGTTTCACACTAACAAAACAAAGTCGCTCAGTACAAACCAACTGAACATATAGAAATACTGCTGGGGTGACGAGAAATAGCAGAAGTTGAAAAACAGCATTTTGGCTGGTGAAGCCTGGGAGAAGAAATAGGGATCACAGGTTAAATTTTGACACCCTGTTCTACCGCATAGTGTCCAGAAGATATCTGTGTTTTTGAAAGGGTAATCTGCCAGCAGGAGCAGACTAGCTGCTCCGGCCCCGCCGCAGGAGGGGAGCGGCCGGGCGGGAAGGGAGATCTGTTACCATGCTCTGAAGTGGGTTGACAGTTACAGGAAAATTGCCATAAAGGAAAGAGGCATTATGGTGTATTAAGCCATTTGCTTATATGATTGCCACCAAGCATAGTGCACCCTCATGCATAAGTACTGTATTATTGCCGTTTTGTTTGCCTTCTGAGCCAAAACTTTTGGCCATCTATCTCATCTACTAACAACATTTGCTTTAAAGAGGGCTAGAAAATTCTACTATCACGGAACACCATTCAGGAGTGCATACTCTGAAAGCATAAATACTGTCTTAACGAGAGGAAGGTTGATGCCAAAGACTAATACGGCAAGCCTCCACTGTATTACGGTGATTAGGTCAGGACAGATTTACTTAATTCACTCTCCTGAAGAGTACAGATCATCTGAGGAAAAGTACAAAGGAATAACAGCAAGCTGAGGAGAGTTAGAGTCCCATCCTGAACAGAAATAAAATGCAACACTTTGCATGTAAGAAACAAAGTGCACAATATATTTAAATATTTCACTACAGCTGCAAGACAGGCCATAACCTTGGTTTATGTTGACTGCATGTTATATTTACAAGTATATAAACAAAAACAAACAAACAAAAAAACAATTTCATGGTGTTCTTCTAATGTAATTAGTTGTATCACTATAATATGCAAAAGTAACCTGAGAGCAACAGTTGAACTTAAGTTACTTCAGAAGATGTCAAGGCTGCATCTTTAGATGCTTCACCTCTAAATTCTCTTTTCCTGTGTCACACCAAGTATGCTGTTGTGTTGAGTGTCCTGATAGGTGTTTGCCAACAGTTTTGTGCCAGCCCAGAAGACGACCTTAGAACATCTCTGATAAATACCAAAGGGAGAGCTCAGATAAAGTTATACAACCTTTCTGTACAATGCTGGGGTCAGGTCCATTTTCTACTGCCGTTTTATTTCTACAACTGATGATTAAATAACCCACCATGCAGTTGCCTTATGGCAGTCAGTACAAAATTAAATATTTCCCCATGCAGAGTTCATTAGGCATCAGAGTTTCCCAGTTAATTCGTTAGGCCTCTATGAATTCCTAGGGAATATTATAAAATTCTAATTTTGGTCTATTCTCCTCTAGTCTATTACGGAATACATTTCATTTTCTCATATCTAAAGCATAGTGAATGAAACTATTAGAGGAGAAAACACATCTGGATCCCATTTACATTTCTTTTCATGCAGATCAACATAACAAGAAGAATTCCTTTCTTCAATATTCTTTATTCAGGGAACAAAAAAAATCAAAATGAAAGAACTACTAGATTGCCCCTCCTACTACATAGCACTATTTTTTTTTTCCACTTTGCTCTGTACTGCTTTTAAGGCAAAAGTACTATTTCAAATAACACAGCACCTCCTGGAGAAGGGAGAGAGCATCTGGAGGAACGAAGAAGCTGCCAACTCAAATTCACGCCTTAAAGCCCCAGACATGTCTCTTCCACACTGTCTGCGTTCAGCTGAATGAATTTAACTTTGCATCTACTTTCCACATGAGAAACGATACCTTCACCTATACACTGCAAGAAGGCCCTAGTTTAGACATGGCAAGCTGACTCATGGGACTAATATCAAGAGAAGGCAAATAAGATAAAAGTCACCTTTCTGATCCCTAACCAGCAAGGTGAAGTCCTGAAATAAGGAGTGTTATGCATAGCAGAACATTCAGTTTTTAGATTATCTCACTTTTAACAACAAACCTCAACCGTTTAGCAGATGTAGAGCTGGGAGAGTGGGCTGAAAGAAAGCCCATGGAGCTCTAGAAATATCCCCGTCGTGTTCCAGGTGCCTATAGGGAAGGCGCAGGTGCAGGGAAACAGGCAGGACTCATGATGAACTCGTCAATTCTCAGGTTGTAAGGGGAAAATAAGGAGGATGCATATTCTCCTTTCTTTTCGGAGCAGTTAACTATCTCCAGTAAATGTGGTACATCTAACATTCCTCTCTTCTGGGGGGGAGAGAAGAAAAAAAGAGAAACCTGGACAAAAGTGATGTTTGGAAAAAATATTGTGCAAATGTAATCTAGAAACTGTCATGGCAATAAAACACTTGCCAACAAATTTGATGGGGAAAGGCTGCATTCTGCTTTAATGGATAAAAGATCTCAAAGATTTAGAGGAGTGTTGCACATCCTGCCTCCCCACAGACATTTTAGAGATCTGGACAGCTTCATAATGCATTTTGTGCAAAAGAATAAGCCTCCATAAATATGGCTGAAATTATTTTTGACACAAAAAATGAAGTTGTTAATTTTCCTTACTGTCAGTACTATCATTACATGCTTATTCAGAGATAAGGTCCTAAAGTATTGGATACGCTGCTAATCTTGTTTGCAGACCAAGCTCGCTAGCAGTTGTGGAGTCACTTGTCTCTCCTAATCAGATAACTGCTCTACCATCAATGATGTCCTCTAATCTCTAATCAGTAGCCATTTCCCAAAACCACCCAGCGTGTTTTCATAAATACAGATATATTCACTGAAGTCATTTTTTTTTTCTTTTTCTTTCTTTTTTTTTTTTTTTTCCAAATGCTTAAGCAAGAGAGGGGGCCCTAAAACTAATCACTAATGTTAAACTGAGGTAGGTGGTTTCTCTCCCAGCTGTCCACTAACAGACAGCTGGTCTAAAACTTGAATGTTTGTCTGTATGTTAATACACGTTACCATGAATATTCACGTATTCAAGTGATGCTACACACAAACAGAAGCATACACGTATGTACCTGTGTACCTACCTACTGTTCTGTGATCTGGCATGTTGACTCATTCAGATGTGCCTCTAGTCTGGTAAGAAATACAAAACAGCAGAAGCCAAATTCCTTTAAAAAATGAAATAAAACACCTCTAAGTATTCCAGAGCAATGGCTAACAGAATTAATGATTAAGATATACTGAGCTCTTGGGAATTTGATTTAGATTAATCCAGACAATACAGTTGCTTAGTGTTTCGTTTAACTTCAGCAGTCCTCATTACAAATAAAACTTACCTCATACTATATAAAATTAGCCTGAATCACAGGCAGGAAGTGCTAGGTAGTCATGCATCTTCTGTCTTTTTACCGAGTTCTCTGTAATACTAATCACCACAGTTCACAGCAGCATAAAAAACGTAACCGTATGGTTTTCAAGTTTCAAAAAGCAAGGCAATTCAATGGGGCAGCATTTCTCGCTGTTAGTGTTAGGCTTTGTTTTTCCAGCTGGCATTGCCCTATCTGCACTGTAACTACCATCGGCCGAAGGAAATGTTAGTACAGATGACCTTGTACCATGAGAAAGTGAAACCTGGAAAAAAAAATCACTAGTCATTTGTTTCAGATATAAAGTGCCAAATGCTTTCTGACCCTCACGTGGACGTGCCAGACATATGAAAAATGGGGTGTATATTCCTATTTTTCCCCACTTGCTTTTTCATGGGTCACAAAAGGGCTTGCGCTAGAGTTCTGTGTCCTAAAAAAGCATCAAGTGCTAAGAGGTGTGCACCACACTGCTTACAATGCCTAAGAACAGCAAACCTCTGGGGGTCCCACAGAACTGCTCACCCATTCCTTGCAGCCTTGAAAACTGCCCCACTTACTGTCACCTAGTGAAATACTGACACAGCCTTCTTGTAGGAAAGAGGAACTGGACTGTGACATACAAAGGAAGGTCTTCTGCGTAGAAAGAGGTGAAATCCATGTTTCTCAGTGCAGGGAGAGTCCTGCCTCCCCAAAGCAGACTTCAGAATCCACTCTAGCATGTCTGAAGATAACTGAAAGCGCTCAGCTTTAATATATCTGCGCTCTTCCTCCTGACACTGTATGTTTTGCACATACCTGAGATACTGACAAGAAAATATGCACTATTTTGTCTTCAGCATCTGATCTTGATATAATTATAGCAATCTCAATTAGAAAATTTTGATGGCTCTGTTACAGAATGATCTCTTTGTAGCATCCCTCCTATTTATGTACTTCATCATTCTATGCCTTTTGTTCTTCTTTTGTTATGAAGAGAACAATAACAGCGGAATACACTGACACAAATTAGAACAGCTTATTCTCATTAACTTCTCTAACAAAGAGAACAGAGAATGAACAGTATCCGCAACAGCTCTGTCAAACACTGATTTATGCTGCGGTATCCTAGTTCATGAAAATCAGGAATGTGAGATTGCTTGCACTAAAGTAAACAGAAAACAATTGGTTGGATGAAACCCACTCATTTCCAGTTCTGTACTAGCAGACTAAAGCCATTCAACGTCTTATTGCTCCGTGTTGCGCCCCTGCAAATCCTGTCTCCTTTTCCTCTCTGACACTAACTTGTTGCAGGCAGCCCCGGTGGCCACCAGCAACTGGCTCAATTTGACAGGTTGCTGTTGTCCATAAAGCACTTCACGGGACATGAATAAATTACTGCCTTGGCCTGCATTTACAGCTGCCACGTGGAACTAACCCGAAAACTTCCAAGGTGATGAATGCTTAACAAGTTCTCAGCCAAAGTCATCAATTCTCAAAGATTTTTTCCAGGTTTACTTGCATTTTTCCATAGGCAATTGCTGGCAGGTCTCTAAAATCCTTTACCATTGAATTGCTTTGCTAATCTGCATATGCAAATGAAGCAATTCAAAGTTAAGTGTCAATTTCCATAAACATGACAATATCTGGCTTGATAATATACACGTGCATGTGAAATACTAAGCCTAATTAGACCTCAAGAGTCTATATATAAATACCTTCTATTGTTTTTCTGTTTTGAACCTAAGCTTTCAGGCACTTGAACTCCAAATACGAGAGCTTATTGGTTGTATTGCGAGATACATTCTCTGATCCTTTAACACTAGAAGTTTCTGCTGTAATAACCCCTGCCTCTAATCAGAACCATGCCAATTTAAACTAATTTACAGAATGAAATAATATCTTAAGAGTTCCCTTTTCCATGGATCACTTTTTTTTTTTTTGGGGGGGGGGGGGGGAAGAAAAAATTTAAAA
>VXAA01006133.1:2897008-2930648 GCA_013399115.1 Anseranas semipalmata
ATTTATCAATGCCAAATATAGTTTTCTTCCAGTAATTTTGGATGCACCTGGTTTAATGATGCTCACGTCTTATTTCAGTAAAATATATGCTAGCTTTCTAAGCAGCAATACTTTGGCTTTAATAATGAGAACTTTTTTTTTGTGAACCACACACTTCTGACAGGTAGATAAAATTGTGGAAAGGAAATAAAAAGACATAGATCTGGTTTTACGGTATACATAATATGCCTGCACTTATTAGTTACGTTCTGATGTAAGGTAGGCTTTCTGATTCTCATCAACCTCAAAGCTTATATCAGATTCAACTCTAATGAAATCAAAGTTAACATAAAGTTTGATCCATCTCAAAGAAAGCTTATTCTTAATTTGAGACACACAGCTTCCCTTTTTATTTTCCAAGTTTTTTCTTTAAATAAATAAAAACACACATGCAGACATTTAGAAATAAGAGCTAATGACAGATATGTGCAGGATTGGTCATTTGCTAAAATTGAATGCATCTCTTTTGTTTCTGTTTTTGTTTACATATTTAAGTAAATGTTTGGAGAGTGAATATGTAACATTGTGGGAAATTAATATTCTAGTCATACACGAAGAAACAGTCTTAAAATTCAACCATAAAAAAAAAAATTACAAATACAATCAGATCCTGTATAAAAACCTATCTTGGTTTTGTAAATGGATCAGGATGGGGGCTGCCTTTGTTTTGAGAACTTGTGCAGTGGGATCCTGACTAGCGAGACACCTTTAGTTGTTTCTCCCATCAATAGACCAATTTCTAACCACAGCCCAACAACTAAGTATACAAAACAAATGCCACCATTAAATAAATCAATCAACACTTAAATTTCTATAATGTTGACAGTATCTGTGGACACTTTTTATTTATTTGGAAAAGCAGCTTCCTAATAGCATTTTAAAAAGCAAAGAAAGTCAGCTGTTACAGTGATGAGATGAAGGTTTGAAGACAAATTTTGGAAGCATTTTTGGAAAGGAAAGCAGGTGCAGGGATAAAATATGGGGTTAGGGTTGCTACAGGGCAGGTCTACTGCTTGAAGAACCAGCTGGTGAAGGCACACACCGAATGGAAACTTGAGAAGAGGAAAGAACATACAGGAAGGCAAGGAAGAAAAGAATTATTGTATATAAGGGTGTTTCTGGAAGACCAAATGACCTTGGTGGTATTTGTGATAGAACTGCTAATGTGTGCAGTTGAAAGAATTATTATTAATTTAAAGAAGGAGAAAGAGAAAATCACTTTCCCTGTGTGGCATTTCTCCCATGAAATGTATCACCGACACATTTGCAGGTATCCTAGATTTCTTCTTTTAACCATGACCCAGTAGGAAATGAGGCTTAGGCATTTTTGTAACAACCTTTGCAGCTTCCGTTTGTTGCATTATGCTGCATGATCCATGCACAGAGGTCTAAAGCACCTTTGTTTCACAACAGATCAGTGCAGCTCACCTGACAGAAAGGGAGTACGACAAGTTTTAAAAATAGCAGCACAGCTAAACTGCAATTTTCCCCTCTAACCAGCATGTCCTAATCTCTCAGCTTTGATCTCCTCTTCATCTGGGAAACTTGACACTAAATACTCCAGGCAAATTTGTTTCACCTAGCTGTAAGCATTTCCTTTGAGACCACGCATGAATGAAATCGGAGGGTAATCTTTTTCATTGCCACTGCTTAAGGTTATACAGAAGAGGGGCGCCCACTCTGAAATCTGGGAACTTTTAAAAGGTCCCTCCCAGTGGGACTGATGCAAAAAGTAACTAAAATATTTACAGCTCCACCTTGTTTGTAGTTGTGCATGATTACACCTTCCTTGCATACCTTATCTGGCTTGTAGCTTGCTGCAGGAGAGCCTGGCCATCCTGCCGGCGGTACGGTGAAGGCAGCCCTCTGGTAGCTGAGTATATCCCTGTTGGGATATTTGACATTTAGCATAGTGGCTTTCTAAACAAACCAGGATCAGTGATAAATAACAACAACTACCACCACCATCACCCATATCCTTAAAGTCACTGATATTCTAGGTAACAATCACAGGAATATCACTGATTTACTGGGCATGCCTCTCCTTCAAACACCACCAGTGTAAACAAAAAGCATCTTCTCAGAGAGACGCAAAGCCCCCATACTGTAATGTTCATTATAATGAAATCTAGGAAATACAACCAAAATAAATGCTAGGCACTTCCCATTGGTCATAAGATGTCCTAAGAAGCCATGCTACCCCTGGACATTATCACAATGCTCCCCCAGATCTGAGAGTTTTACAATCACCTCCTCAGAGGGCAGGACAGAGGTCTGTTCCTAAATTTGGCTAGTCCCCAGTGGAATCTCTACACTTTGAGACAGACAAATACTGGACTATCTAAAGGCTAATTAAGGACAGAAGTGCTAATGAGTGTTATAATGGATTTTTTAAACACTTTCACAAATAATTAGACCAGATATCAAGATACTGCAAGCGTGGACATGACCTGCACATTTAGGATAAAATCTGAATCAACATTTTTGACTCAGTTCAGTTGCCAGACACAATAACAATTGCAATTGTCCTTGTTTGACAAGTCCACAGAATGACTGTAATCAATGGTTTTACTTTAAAAAAATATATATTTGAGTTATTTGTGAAAAGCAGGGCAGCTACTCTTTAGTTTTCAAGTACTGCCACAGTGGCAAATTTTGAATACATAAGATACTGTATTTGAGCCAAGTCTGGAAGAGCCTGTCTTTAGAAGCTTACAGTACTCTGACACATCAAAAGCAAAAGACTGCAATGCAATCGTAATCAAACATAACAGCAGAAAGACATCAGAAATAAACTGCTTTTGGACAGTGCTTTACAAATTATGGAAAACACATCACCTTGTAAATTAAAAGCCTTAGTATTTGAAATTAAGGGGAGTATAAGATTGATGAGAGGATTTTCAGAGTGACAGCATTTTTTAGTTCAAAAAGTTTGGGGTGACCTCTTTCTGGTATCCCCTTCCCACCACTTTGTGGGAGGAAAAAATATATACTACCATTTCAAGAATAAACTTGTAGGGACCTTACTGAAAACATTCTCTCTCAGCTCATGAACATTAATGAATTAATCAGCTTTTATATCTTTTAGCGACGGAGCGATCTTTTTGCATATTCTGACTTTTTCAAGTTTAACAAAAATCAAAGCTAAGTGGTCTGTTACAAATATACCAGTCCAGATCAATGCACTATTTTAATATAAATTTAACTCACAGTATATCCTTGCATGGAAAGAATGAGAAGTTATTTTTCTTGTTTGAACATCCAGCCAAATAAAGCATTTAGTCATATGCTTCTTGTTCCACATCTGCGTTTATGATTCTTTCCTGAACGGACAATGTAAGGCTGACCACCTTAAAGGTACCTGGTCATTCTGCTCACGTAGGTTTCACTAGAGAAATATCATTGCTAATGTCTCCAGATTTACTAAACATCATCACTAGGGGTCTGGAGAAATTGTAATTCAGCTCTTCAGAAATTCTTCAACATATCTCAATCAAAACCATTACTCTTAACACACTCCTAATTTTAGTTTGTTTAGCATCTTCTTGAAATGCTAATAGAATGAAAGTTTATTGTATTCGTAGAAATAGTTCCAAAATAAAGAAATAATTATAGAGAAATGGGAATTGTTATTCTCATAATGGATAGAATAAACTGTCAGAATTTTGTTCAAAAATAAATCTCAAGTTCCTATTACACTAATTTTGACAGCCATAGATTTCTCCCTGTGCCATTTGGTTTCCCCTGCCAATTTATTGTAATCACCCACTTCTGATTTACGTTCCCTCTTTTTGCCTTATGTGCTATGTTAGAATAAATATAAATAAATCCAAATGGGAATTTTGTTTCTTAATATTAGTGCTTTCTCTCAAACTCTCTATTTCTTTTATATATTTATTAGATATATTGATGCAAACCCTGGGTATTGTGAAATAAATGTCTGAACTTTTCTTTAGCTTATAGGGGTGCCTACTGCTAAATGTGTTTTTTAAAGCATAAGCTTTGTTGACTTGTTTTTATACAATTTTTTAAAGTACCATGGAAATTAGAACCAGAACTATGAAACAATTTGAAGAGGTGATTGGAAAAAATGTGTTTTTCTAGCTATGACAAATTTTATGCTTTAAAATTAAATTAGAATACAAATTTGTCTTTCAGCTTCCAATATATTTAGATGTAGTTTCAAATATTAAGTTCAATTATGAGTAATTTGAGACTAGATTGTCTCCTTGTTATTACTTTGAAAGCTTTCTCTGTCTTTCATAACCTGTGGTGACAAAGCAGAAAAAAGCAATTTTTATGAGCTGGTAGCAGACACTTTTTCTGCTCTAATTAAAAGTCATAATTACATTTTTGATTAACCCAAAATGAACAATAAAACAGATTAGTTATCAGCTTGCTGCATTTTGTGGGACGATACTGAGGCTTAGAAAATTTTAAATTCTCTGACATTCTTAGTGCAACTAGATAAAGCAAAAAACAGAAATGCAATTTATGCTCAACATTCTACATAGATTTATTTCTATTTTGACATCTTATTTGGAAAATGAGCAGAGAATAATTCAGACCAAAGGCTATCATGGTAGATTTTTGTTGGTTCATCAGGTGTGTGTTGCTTGCATTATTTTTAATAGCTTAATTTCATAGTCAGGGGTTGTGGATTTTTTTTATTATTATTTTTTTGATAGCAAAAACAATCAAAAATCAGTTAGAGTTTAATTACCAGGTATTCATTTTTTTGAATGTCAAAGCTGATATATCTCAAGCTTGATGCTTTCAAAGAGGACCAATGCTCTACATATATATAATATATATTTTTTTTATATGTATGTGTGTATAAGTTTGGTTTGTTCTTTTGTTCGGAAAATGAGCTCATTGATGATGTTGCAGAAAGAATAAATTTATCAAGTCACATGATCCGGGATGCACAGGATGTAAGTTAGAAAGGCAGACTCCACCTCAGTGTATTGTTGAACTGTAATAAAAGTAGAAGAGAGTGCTGCTTCCTCTCCAAAGCACAGGTGCCCTTATATCTTCTCTACAGATCCTTTCATAAAGTGGAACTAAAGAATTTGGAATATATGAACACAATAAGTGATACTATTTTTCTCCAGAAATGATTTCCAATGACTTTGTGACACACTCAGCTCCTATCCTATCTGAACTATGAATGAGATTAACATTACTTTCAAAAAATATTAATACCTCTCCGGAGGTAAACTTCCAATTCAATTGCAAATGGTAGAACCGGTATTCTATGAGAGCGATGCATATTGCTGAAACTTCATAGGCATGAGACATAGATATGATCTCCTCAGTCAGCATAATTTATTATTTAACTAGCCACAAAAGCCATTTTAACATTAGAGGAAATCTGATAAATCATAGGAAAGAATAAGAAACTTGATGGTTTAAAATGTGAAAATGCAAAGGTGGCTATGAGAGTGACAGAGGAAAATCCTACAGTATTCCAGGTCAGCCACTGTCAGGAAAATCTTACCACAGACTCAACTGCTGCAGAGAACTCATTTAAGAAATGTTGACTGTGGGAAGGTGTTCAGAGCATATTAATAACTGAAATCATGCTGCACATTTGTAAGTATAAAAATATACAAATGATAATTTTAAATCGCCTCCACTAAGATGGCCGTAAAATATCATTAAACTTTGGGAGTTGAATCAAGGGTGAAATCCAATTCAAATTTACAGATCAGGCTGACATCTAAAATGAGCATTTCAAATTTCTGGAGCTCTCTAAGAATATCAGAAGTTTTTACAGAGAAAGACTGTTTTTTCCATATTCTTACAATCTTTCAAAATGAGATACCTATTTTTTTCCCAGATACTACTGAAAAGCAATGATCTATAGGGTGAAAACTATTTTAGGGCTGCGGAAACTTACAAGTCTCAATTCATGAAATAAATCACTTTTGTACAGAGGACATGAAAAAAACAGGGTTCTTGAGGTCTGACTTTGACAAAATTGAACTTATCAGCAGGACCATACCTACGTAGCTATTGCAACCACCTCTTTTTCACCTTCCAGCTTCTGACCACAAATTTGCCTAAGGCATGTTTTTATTTTAGATATAGGAAGGGAAAGCAAAGAAAGGTAAGTTTATTTAATTTTAAAAAGGTGAAAAAGGTATTAGCCCAGTGTTCACAATTACAGACAGAGATTCATACATTAATTTCAAAAATAATATTTAGGGATTTATGGAGATTGACCTAAGCAAGAAATTTTGCACATTGACTTCTTTGGAATTTGATGCTATTTGCACATTACAAAAAGATGATGCATGTTAATCTATTATGAGGCTGCTAGAAGAATCCTTACTGTATTCAGGAGTTTAAATAATAGTGTTATATGTATGATCAAGTATTTATGTATTATATATATGATCAAGTAAAGGCCCAGACATACCTCTACTTACTTTAGACATCTTTAAAAATTTATTCATTTTGTGATAAAATAGAAAATGTCTGTATTTGGAATATTCAGCAGAAAATCTACATGAGGTTTAACATGTTAGAGAAATTACAAACTACTGAGATTGTGTGGGATACCTATATATGATAATCTTAGTCTTAAATGAAAGTTTCTACAATTCAGTATCCTAGAATTATAGATGTTTTAGGGGTTTCATCAGGTGATTTAAATATATCTAAATATGGTTAATAGTATTTTCGTAAATATATGAGGTAACACACTTGCACAATGGGAGAAGATAAACGTATATAGGAACCCAGCTTCTTTTAACCACAGACAGCTAATTCCAGAGAAAAAGAAATAAGTAAAACCTCTTCCTTTTTCCCCATGAATTTATTACTTTTAACAATGAAAAAAAAAAGCACTGCAGGTTTTAAATATGCCTTAGCAACAAACTGGGAAATCTAGATGGGCTCCCCAAAAAGCTAGAAATGTACACTTAGGCAAGCAGAAAAAAAGAAGCAATATTTTTTGTGTTCAACAACATGAAAGAAGCGTGTGACATAATTTAAAGAGGATGAGATCAGAAAGGGTCAAAATGGGCTGGATCATAAAAAAAAAAGGGCAGAGGAAAAGGTACTTTGAGAGACTCCTCCAAAGACATAGTTAGTCTCACATTAGTGTAATGGGTCAACATAGGTTAAGCTATCCTTTTTGCCCATAATTAAGAAAGTTAATGTGTTGCTATTGATAAATTAGGATTCAAATTGGACTTTCAGGATGTCAGCCATCAATTTCTTTTTCCTATCCTGGCACACAGCAAAGCTTCTTTAACACTTTGCATCTGACAAAATTTCTTAGTTTATGTAAAAATAAGTGAATCTGAACTTCTGAAAAAACAAATACCAATTAAATTGCTGTTGGGAGAGATGTCTAGGCATGTCATCCTCCAAACCTAAAACCTTGTGCTATAAATTACTGTCTTATTTAAGAATTTTGGAGATGTCTCCTTAAAATTCACTGCTCTTACTTGGTAACTAATATCTCCTGGTAGAATATGCTACTCATCAAGTCCTTTAAAAATATTTATGACTTCATACATAAAATAACACAGATGAGCAACACAGCTGGTAACTAGTTACTACTATTAACTAATAACCTCCATTTCCTTTGTCAAATCTAAAAACAGACACATCCTCAATTCCTACTTTGCAATAAAATGAAAGGAATGTGAACATCATCAGTAATTATGTATTATATAATGGAAAAAAGTTCCCTGTATTAAAGATCAACTCTAATATCCAAAGTGTTCATCTAGCAGAGTGACTCATACTGAGAATAGCAGACTCTCCTTTGATACAGTTCTTTCTGTAATATTAATTCTGAGATTTATATCTCTAGTAACACGAAGCCTTTTTCTTGTAACTTCAAACACTCAGCAGTTGCCATATTTTCCTTTAGATGTAACAAGCTGAGCTATTATAAACAGTCTCAAAACCTGCTATGATATTCAGTGATACACTCCTATTCCCATGCCCAACCCTCACAATGCTCACCGTCATCACAGAAAAGTAATATTTATTTCTACTTCATTGGCATACATGACGCGCAGGCAAGCACACAAACACAAAATATTCTTTGCAGTATCCTATTACAAATGTTCAATTGCAGTTGCTACTTATTTACTTCACAAAAAACACAGGCAATGGGATCTCGTACTGAAAAGAGTGAAGGAAATTTTCTCAGTGTAAAAGCACAAAACAGTCAGTGACCAAAAGAAATCTTTTTAGCTCAGAACTGATTCTTTTAGAGAGTGGATAGGGTACATGAGAAAGGGTTTAGGAGAAAGTAGGAGATCTCTTAGAAATTAATTGCATTTCAAACTGTACCTCTTGATGAGTATGTTAGTATAGCAGACTGCAGCCTAATCTCAGTTACCCATGAATGGAATAATGGGTTTGCAGACAACCCAATCTCATTCTCCATTAGCTTTTTGAGACTCTTCCTTCATGCTTCTCACAGCAAGCAACCATTCCTCGTTCTTTGCAAATTTCCTTGGGACCAGAGACAACATAGCTGCATTTGAGTGCAGCTGCACCACAATCTTTCCGGGCGAGGTCAGAAATAGCCTTGGGATTTCCTCATTCCATACTAAATAATATAACTCCTTCCCTCCCCATCTGTTCACTGTTTTCTTTATTGTGTTACCTATCAAGGTTTTGTTTTATCTAGGTTATTCTGTTTTTGTGTAACAATATGCATCTACCTACATGGTCAGCAACCTAAAAAGTCATCAGGCTTCCAAAATCTCTTTAAAAAGTTCCCTGACAGTATGCTTTTGCTGTGGGAGGAAGCCATGACTTTATTGTGTCAATACTCAGTCCTTTCAAGCAGGAGCTCCTTCATACTTCCATTTCATATCACTGTAAATTCAATCAGGCTTTTTGAAATCCTTGTTTAATTTAAAGCAAAACAAAACAAACAAAAAACAAAAACAAAAACACACAAAGCACCACCACCACCAAAAAAAGACATCAACTCTCAACATTTGGAAAGAAAAAAAAGCAGAAAGACATGCATGCAACGTACCGCACCCCTGTCTTTCTAATTCTGGAGAAGCTAGCAAATAGAAATGTCTGGTTTTCTTAAATTAAAACTAATAAAACACCTGTTTCAACTCTTGGTAGCTTTGCAGGAAATTATTTATATCACGGTGGTTATGAGAAAGTTTCAGCTACTTGTAAACGCCTTTTTTTTCTCACTGGTCTGACTGAAGACAGTAAAGAGATTAGAAAGGGTCCTGAAATTTCCATAAGCTGTACCATTGTATTATGGAATTATATTGCAGAAAACATGGGTTATTTTCATATTAGCACTCTCCAATTCTGTGTTTTTATATAGGTGAGTGGTGGAAAAAATCTGAACTATTACAGAACCATCTTACCCTTCCTGTTAAATACCGTACTGGCAAGCACATGCACTTTGAGTGTGCTGGTGCTGCTCATCCTCTAATGCAAATACTGCCTTTGCCAACTGTGTGAGTGATGGATTACGACACAGGGGTTTAGCCTGTGTTGGCAAACATCTCCTCTTTGTTATGTCATTTAAGCCTAAAGTTTTCAGGAAAATTAGTAATAGTATATACAGTTGACAAACAGATGATGAAATTATTACTTGTAATTGTGCAGAAATAAATTTAGTTAGGAAATTAAATTAATAAAGCGTTGAACTCTTTCTGGCAGAAATGCCAGGAGAAACTGCTCAATAACATAGGGATAATTTCTGAACATTGCATAACGCAGAAAGAAATTCATGACATGCAGAAAGGCCTCTCTGCAGAGAGGCTGAAAGTGATCTAATACTGTTCCCTTAGTTGCTGGCAATGGAGCAACAGCAGCACGCTATGTTCTCAGGGCACTGCCTCAACGACAGGGTCTTTGTGAGCTAAGTAGAGCAGAACAGAGCGCTGCTTTGATTGTGCAGGTATTTGTGAAAACAGCTGGTCAGATTCTCTACTGTCATGCAGAATTGCAGGCAGGTCCAGGATTCAAGCTGTGATGTGACAAATTCCTTAAAAAATTTTTTTTTTTTTTTTTTTTTAATAATTCCACACTAAAGACGATCTCCGCGGCTTTGCTCTCCTACATCATCAACACGATATCAGAGAAGAAAAGACTAATGTCAGGGAATAGAAACTATATCTGAAATTCTGTTTCACACAACAGATCTAAAGATAAAGTGTGGCTTTTATTTTTCCCTTCTATTTTTAATGTAGCAAGTCTTCCAGACAGGTGAAACTTAGAGAAGCATAATTATATTCAATAAAAGTTCAAAAAAAAAAAAAAAAAAAAGAAAAGGAATGTAAAATGGTATCATAGCTAGAGCTCTCAGCACCTCACAGCACATATTGAACTGTGGAATGAGTTTCCCAAAAATAAAAAGGAAAGTCTGACACCTGGGATTTGGAGAAAAACTACAGGTTTTACACAAACAATTCTGCAGTGGCAAGAGTTGAAGCTGGCAGGAAGAGTCCTAACCTACCTGCTTCACTTCTAATATCAAGATTGGCTGTATGTATCATTGTCGCATGAAGAACAATCCCTCATTTCTTTCTGAAGTTGTCATCATTATGTCATGTCCTAAAATAGTTGTGGTCATTACTCACTTCTGCAATAAATGTAAACTAATAGGTGTTTTAAAAAATATGCACTTCTGTTTTATCTTCTTTTTTACTTTTTAAGTGATGGTACCCTTTGGAACTCTGCTACTGAGAAGGGAGAGAATAAATAAGATCAAGAGAAGTTCATTCTACAAAGCTGAAATGGTATGAATACTTAGAAATATAGCACTTGAGTTAAAGAGAAACCCTAAAGGTTTTGAGATGTCGTTTTGCACGCATGGAATCTACACCTGCAGAACTCTAGTATTTCACACAAAAATACACTATAATTTTGTTTTATAATATGTGGAAAGCACAATTTTTGTTCTGGTAAAGAAATTCATCATCCAAAAAGCCTGATTTTGAAGCCTTTGTTTTCCTCCCAACATCATTAATGACAAAACTCCTAGAAGCACATTTCATAAATTAAGGACTCCTCACCTAAAAGTCCCTTGGCTCTATTTACCTCCTTGTTCAATCTATTCACTTAGGGAAAATAGTATTATGTAGACCAAAATGAAATCATGAGGCAAACCCATTCTCCCTGCAGTGTTGCCTCAACTTAGGTAGAAATCTTTACGTATTTTGTTCAGTAGGGTTTTTATTATTATTTATTTTTACTTGTTTATTTTACTTAGAGGTTAAGTTTGCATTGTTTCCTTTTTCAAATGCTGTTTTATTCCAGTATTCTATTCATTGCCACAGTCTCCTTATTGCAATCAGCCAAATGTGGTTTCTACTTTATTTTATTTAAGAGTGACTTGGAAAGTACCCTAAGCTTTACACACTTCTTACCTAGGATGTTCAGAATCACTTTCTTCTCTTAGAACACTGGAAGTTTCCAGTTGAACTATGCTCTGCTATGGTCCCTGATGGTTCACGTACTTGCTACTGCTACTTTGCAGCATTTCTCAGGCTCAGTTAATTTCCCATCAGTTCCCCTCATATTCCCATATTCATTCCAGTTCTTCTCTCTCCTCAGTTTCTTCAAGTGATCCAGAAGCTGTTTAGGCCACTTTTGAGGGCAAATGGAAGAAAGAAAGAAAAAAAAACCTAACATGTGAGCCACTGTGTAGAAATGAGGGAGTAACATATGAAATTTAGAGATTTTAGAATGAAAATGATTATGGAAGGTTATGGATCAAAAATGTGAGAAATACATGGTAAAAGGGAATATATTAAATATTTTCCATTGCATTTTAAAATATTTATTATTTCAATAAACTATTTTCCAAACAGAAGGCTATAGTCTTATGAAAAATTAATGGGATAAATGAGACGCAAATTTCAATGCCACATATATATAAAGTTGTTGCCAACTGTGCTGTCATTCATAGAGACAGAAATAATAATTGATTATAAGCTTAATTAAGTATAAAATCTTTTGCACTTCTCACTCTGGCTTTGCACATATGCCTGCCTTTCTCAACTTGATTCATAACTGGAGGCAAGACTGAAACCTCTCAAAATCTGCCCGTATTCTTTGCCTCCATCATATCCATTAGAACTTCTTGAGACTGATGTAACGCTTGTCTTATTTGTCATCTAGCCTTTCTTGTTTCAGCACAACAGCACCAGACAAAACAAAATAATTAATAAGCCAGGAAGCCCAGCAGACTTCTGAACTCCTAAACTCAAGGCAGCACTGAACGAGTGTATGAGAACAGAAAGCACTGAGAAAACCCAGGAGAAACAGAGTATAAAATCCTGACTATTAACTAAATGGGGCTGGGAAGACTATTCTAAGAAAAATGCCTTAAACAGATTTTTTTTGGGGGGGGAGGGCTGAGTGTTGTAAACTTCCATAGGAAGGAAGAAAATTACTTCAGTTCATCCTCCTTTGTTCAGAGAAAAAAAGATTTACTACAATAAACAACACTGTCTCAAAGATGGTTGAATTCATCATCAAAATATCTAAAATAACCTTCAAAAACCACACATTCTGGCTGACTAGATCTGAAAATGTAACAATAATGTATGTCATACCAGGATGAATAAAAAGTTTCATAGACTTCATGTTTTCCAAGCAAGAATTCTAAATGAGAATCGCACACACTTTTATCACCACTGAACACTTTCCAATGTGCTGGAAGGTTTCCCATGGGAGATATTTGCTGATATCATAGAAGGCTTTTCTGAAGATTTCCAGCATTCTTATGAGGATTCTAAAGTTCAGCAGTGCTTTAGCAAAGTCAGTCTGTAAATTCCAAGGTTTCTGGGATAAATAAGGGCTTCTGAGGTCTGGAGAGCAGTGAAACTCATGGGAGAAACCAATAAAACTGACAGAATGCCTTATGATCTTTTTATTCCTTGCACAAATGTCTTGCCTTATTTTAGGTAAGTCAAAATGGTAGCTGGAAGAATACAGGCTTAGCATAACTGTGGAAGTACTCACATGTGACAGAAGTGAGGACTAGGGAGGATGTAGTGCATGACACAAATGATAGCTTAGTTTCTCATATTATATAGAATCTATTTAGTTTTTGTAAGTGTTGCCAATTTGGTATCATAAGCTTCTGTCAAACAGAATGAAAGTTATCAGATCTGGTCAAAAAAAAAAAGAAAAAAGAAAAAAATAATATTTCCCCAGCACACCCTCAACCTCTGGGCTTCCAATAGATTGACCAGATACAGGAATCCAGCCCATCTCATTGGACATATTAAAAACCTTCCTCAAAAGGATTCTCTGAAGTACTTCTCACGTCTACCAAAAGATTGCTCTGTCAGATATACTCTTAAACACATAAATACAAATAGCTAATCAACAAATCATTATCTTAATGCTACATAAGACTTTTGGAAACAAAGATGTCTCAATCCATTAAAGAGACAGCAAGACTGATGGGTTCTGTCCACCGCTGGACATGATTGCCTTTCTAAGCTTTTCATATGAAGACAAAATTTACATAAAGAGTTGGATACAGCATGTCCAACAAAAGATGACTTCTTGATCCAGGTATTTTAGTGAATATAAAATTCTGGCATCCTGCAATATTTCTGGCATATTCTGCCAATTCTGGCATACTGACAATACAACAGAGACCATAATATCTCTCTGCTGGATTCCATAAACCAAAATGAGTATGAATCCAGCTCACCAAGTGCAGCTTATATTGTTCCCAATACCAGAAGTTAATCTAAAACACAGTCCATGAACTCAATACATTGCATTTATCCTCAAAATATATAACATTGCTACTATGGAGTAAGACAACTCCAGCAAAGTGAAACCCATCCTTACTTGGTACATATCTATATTGGAAAAATATTAGTTCCAATATAGGAAAGCCAATGTGTTTATTTTGCATGTGTAGGATTTCTTAAAGCCTGACTTATTTGCATAATCTCAAAAATACTTTTTTTTTTCTTTTCTTTTTTTTTTTTCCCCCAAAAATAATTATGCTGGAAGTGAGGAAATAATTCAGGAAAATATTTTGGACTCTCAGATGACATTTGCATAGTAGTGTGAATTAACAAGAGTTAATCTTTTAATGAATAATGTGCTTCAAATGAAGGCTATGACAAATGTTAAACAACTTCAGTACTTTTCTCAGATGCAATAACTCTAAAATTAGTTTGACCTTTCTGTACTATGCAACAGCCTGAGTCCTAAACTAAAGATCAAATTGAAAAGTTAAAAAAAAAAAAAAATCCCTAAAAATTACAATCCTAATGGACATGCACATGGAGCAATCTGTTCTCCTCTGCCTTCCTGAAATACTTAAAGAGACAGTTTTTGCAAACCGCAGTGAACTCTTGAAGGCAAAGCAGAGAGGCAATACTGGGCTAAGCTGTTGCACGTTACTTCTCCAGAACTGCTCTGAGGGGTAGAATGATGTTAGATATCTAGTAAATATTTTATTCAGTATCATAATTCAAACTAAAGTGAAATTCATCTACTACTGTCAAATTCAGTCACTCCTGCAAAGATTTTCTTGGCAATACGAAGAGCAGATGCCCTTTTGTCATGCACATTAGTGTTTGCTTTGGATGTAGGAAACTTACAGCTTACTTGCCTATCAAAATAGTGACAGTATTATTCTGGACATGGGGAAAATCTGAATTTGATCTGGCTATGTGCCAAATCATAAGAGGTTCATGCTGAAACATACTTAATGAGTAGCCAGAACAAGTGGCCAGTAATTGGCAGCTCTGCTACTGTGGTAGAGAATGCTCATTAGGAAGAAGGACTGACTAGTCAGCTTCTTCATTTATTCATTTTTTGACCCATAATTTAAACGTGTCAAATTGTTCCATTCTGAAATACAGGACAAAAAGACTTTGTGATCTCACGTATGGAGGTGGCAGTTCCCAAAATATTTACAAATGAAGCAGTCAGTTAATATATTCTGCCATGCTTTCAATCACCTGAATTATATCTGACACTAAATAAACAACAACGATGAATAGTGACAAGAAGCTACCTGTTTCAGAGAATGAACAAACTATACTGAATTTTGTCATTTCCCCAAAGCGTGCTTGCAATTTTTTGTTTTCAGGATAATGGCAGTGTGCTAACGAGGGTGCAAACGTTGTGTGCAGTTTGTGCCCGGGGATCAAGGAAACATAACGCAGGACAGCCGTACGCAGCCATGTGTGCCACAAGCGAGATGTAGTCAAAGCCTCTGCCATTCAAGAAAATTGTTGAATCTAGCATAGAATTTGAGAGGAGCCTGTATCAAGCAGCAAATCAAATCCAGTCAAAAAGCAACCAGAGAACAAAGCAAGACGTCATACGCTCGAGATAACAGGATCAGGCTATTCATCAAGTGGGAGACAAGGCCTCTCGTTGCTTTTAGACAAAACAGAACATCTACCACCACAGCCGATGGTGAAAAAGAGAAGAATGATAGGAATTGCTGTAACACACGCTGTGCCAGGACTGATTAAGTGCTGAAAATGAATTTGGAATCAGCTGGTAGTAAACCAAAGTATGCAAGTTCTGTGATCCAAAATGAAATAACCAAAACACAGTAACAAGTTAATTCCCAGCCGTTTTCACTGATAAAGTGCCCCTACTTCACATGCATAGATTATTTGCCCGTGTGCATCCATCAATGTATGTTCTGTTAAAGGGCCCTTCCCACAGCTTATACCCCAAAACTTCCCTGAAAGCATTCTTGTGACTGCTTTGGACAAGCTGCTCTCCTAAAAATGTTTATGCATGTGCTAAAATCTATAATTGAACTCTGTCTGCAAATGCATAGTAAGTTTAGAGCGTAAACCTGTGCTAAAGAGTGCTCCATCATCATCATATATCCTGCATTTCATGGTCTAAGCTTGAGCTGTTTCACATCATTGTGAAAGAACTGCAGACAGACTGCCCTCAAATGCATGAATTCGTGATGCTTTCCATCAGCTGATCAGATCTGTGGGCTGCTATCCAACAAGTTTAGCTGAGTGCAAAGCATGAAAAATTGAATCAAGAGACTCACTTTCCGTAGCCACTTCAGCTGAGCTACTGAGCACCATCCTCATCACCAGAAAAAACATCAGAAGGGCCAGAGATGTATTATGTCAAGCTACCCAGCTGCTGTGGACCATGCTGGAGCTCAGGAGACAGGGGCCCAGGAACATCCCCAAAGATATTATTCTGGCATCCTCCCCCACATCTTCCAATTGTTCAAAAACTTGGTGAAACTGTTCATGTCAACACGCACTCATTCTTAAATCTATGCTCTCTGAAAGCTCGTTACTTCGATTCAGTCAGAGGAAGGAGAATGACAGTAACTCCCCAACACATGCTGGTACTACAGGACGATTTAAACGAGCAAAACCAACCTACGTCAGCCAGGCATCTGCTTGTGAGGCATGATAAGAGTGATTATACACACAAAATCTCCTTTTAGTGTGGAAGGACAGTTTGTGTTTTGTTGTTGTTGTTTTTAATTAACAGCCTGGGTAGTTATCAGTACCGATATTTAAAGCAGCTTGTACTAACCCAGGCCTTCCTCAGTGAAATCCTCCGATACTATTCTGTGCATAAACTTGACACCTATTCTTGGAAGAACTCTTTGCTTATATGCTTTGTTGTTTCGAGGGGTAGCACAATGCATCTGAGAAAACAGCTTTTTTTTTTTTTTTTTTTGACAGGATAAGCTGTATCTGTACCACAAAACTTGGAGGATAAGTATGTCACTTATCAAGTTTGCGCAATTGATGGGTTCTCTGAAAGTGAACAAAGTCATTTTGATTTAAACAAAAAATGTATTTTTCCTCTTCAACTGAATGTTTTTGTCCCCTCAAGATAATTTGAAGGAAGTCCCATCTTTCTTCAGCATCTAAGGAATCTATCCAAAAAACTATGATGCAAGTTCATATACGTCTTCTGCCTTTAAACAGCTCCCTCAAAACCTGCTTAAGGAAATAATCTACCAAAAAGGCATTTGAAACATTCAGGTATGGGTTTTTCCCTCAGAGGCATGAGAATGAGCAAATCCTGGGTGCAAACCAGCTTCTGACATAAAGCTTTTCCAGATATCTGGCCACTGTTTCTTCACTCTCTCTTGCTGGCAGCAAACATTTTAAGAAGGGCACAGCATCATGTGGGTGAGCAGCACTACCTGTCCGGGGAATTGATTCACAGCCCTCCTGCACTGGCTGCAGAGGAAGCGGGTCTGGCACAGGAGCAGCGCATCCCTTTGTCATAGCACCCTGGTGACAACCAGGGAAGGCAGCACAGTGCCTACTGCCTCCTGCTCCGCTACGTGGTCTATAGACTCCAAAAGGCAGGAGGGACAGCTTCATGCCAATTGGCAATGAAACCTTCTGTAAAAGGAAGAAAACACAAATGAGTTTATCCTTCAGTACTGACCCCTCATTGATAGCATCGCAGCCCTGGCACGGAGGACGAAGGAATGCAAAAAGGATCCCAAGGATTTTTGACAGAGTAGTGACCATGTTTCATTCATCTGAGCAACCCAGCCACATCAAACATCTCTTCCCTGCTCTGGTCACACACTCATTAACACTGTCACATCCATGATGAACAACATGTTGGGCCATTTCAATAATTATTTTAATTTCAAAGTGCATTTCAGCCAACCTATTTAGTGTAATTTAGGGCAGGTACGCTAATTGATTGTCCAATACAGTCACCTTTTCAAGGGTGTTCTCTCTGTATTGGACATAATTGCATTAATATACCATCAATCTCTAGCTAATTTTCTTAAAACTGTAGCAACTTCACATCATGCCAGAGAATGTTTAATTCAATGTATGTATCTCAAAATATACACGACTGAATATGTAATAGGTATATAAAAACAAAATAATGATAATTGTAGAACTATATATGATATCTAATGTGCTAAATATAGCAATGACAAATGACAATAAGCACGTGAGATAACATCTATTGCTAAAACGGAGCAAAGAGAACCAAGGAAAAACATTGGTCAGTCTGATTCTGCACCAATTTATCTCAAAGAGTAACTGGATGTTTCTTCAGCTGCAGACTTACTAGTTATAAATATAAGCCCAATCCAAATACAGCATTAGCAATCTCCCATTAACCTTAATGTTATGCACAGGTCTACCTCTTCGAACAGCTGGCTTTTCAGACTAACGCTACTTGCAAACATACCACTTGCTTTTCTGCAACTGAACTGTTCCTTTACTTGGGGACACAGATGTCAGAATATTGGATTTCAATGACTTATGTTTAGTAGTTAAAAAAATAGTTTAATTAAGTTTGCATCAGCAGAAACAGAACAAACAACCAGCTTTGTTAACACTTAAAATATATCTTCTTTTAAGGAGGAAAAAAAGGATTAAAACAATTTCTATTGACCTTTTCTATTAAAAGAGACACTGACAAACACAAAGCACTTTCATCTTGAATTACTACCACTTAGTGTTCTACCACTGATAGAAGTACTATTAGCCAAAAAATAAAGTGTTTCAGATATTTACATGTAGAAGTGTAAACGTTGCATGCTTATACAACTCCTATGCTTTGATAGGTGTAATATATTAAACATTTTGTTTCAATAAAATAACTTTCTTCTCAGGTGTAGAACTGACAGCCAAAGGATTGGAAGCCCTTTCTTTAGTTATGTAATTGCTGTATTACAAACACAAGTACAGGCATCTCCCCAGTTTCCCACCAATATTCTGCTATCCAAACTCCACAGGCCCAAAGTGAATCATTGAACTAGCATACACAATGAATCCAAGGACAGATATTCAGGCCCTTACTTATTTTTATTATAACAAAATATTTTGTAATTATAGCTATCACTTTTTTTTCAGATGTTAAAGCACAATCCCCAAACAAAAATGTTTACAAAAATTACTATAGAGGCTTAAAGATTTCATATTTCTTGTAGCTTCGTTAACAAAATAAATATGCAAAAAGTAGTCAGCAAGCTCAATTGATGGGTTTTTGAGAGCACAGACATTCAAACCAGATCTGTATCAGAAACTTCTGCCTGAATAGCATCCTTCACAAACACAGGATAAATAAAGGAGATGGAATATTTTGTTTATATCTTCCAGAGCAAGTTTTCTACCTACGCATTTTCTGTGTCTGCTTCAGGAGATTTTACCAATTAATAATCTGTTCAAGGATTTTATTCCAGAGGATTCTGACTGTCAACTGGTAATCCAAAAATTTTGGAAAGGATGTGTTATTTTAGCTTTTTGAAATGCTGTGGGATAGGACTTAGCATTTCCCATTGAACTTCATGACATTCCTGCTTGCCCATTTTTCCACACATTTGGAGCACTGTAAAAGGACAGCAAAACCATCCTGTGCATCACCCACTTCTTCCAGTTTTCCAATTGCAAACTTGCCGAGCACGTACTCTATCCCATCATCCAGGTCATTAACAAAGGTGTTGAACAGCATTGGCCCCAGTATCTACCCCTGGGGCACACCACCAGGGACTGGCCTCCAGTGGGACTTTGTGCCGCTCATCACAACACCTTGAGCCTTGCTAGTTCGGGCAGTCTTCAGCCCACCTCACCATCCACCTATCCAGCCTCTACTCCTCTTTTGGTTCCAGTAGGAAGATTACCACAGGCATGACAACTGGGGGTATCTGTGTATGAAATGCAGGATGATTATAGTGGGATTTTGGAACCCACAGACATGATGAAAATGATTTCTTCCAGTAGCAGCTATGCAAAAAATAATTTGCATTTAAAGTTTGCCATTCATGTATGATATTAACTTCCTGATGTTGCTCATTCATTTTCCATATTTCATTTGTACAGAAGGCTGCTGTGCCCCAAAGAATTGCTGTAAATGAAGGGGGCATTTTCACCTCAGTAACTTTAGTACTTTAAGAAATGCGTGTGATCTAGGAAGGGAAGAAAAATTTTTCCAGGTATATTTTTTCACCTGAAATTTTATGCTGTTTTTAAGAGCAAGATCTGAATTTCTAATCAAATGATAAGTGAAGCCAGATGTTAGCTATGACTTTCCAGATTTATTAGAAAAATCTTCCAAAATATAAAATGGTTTTGTACTAAACCCTTCCCTATCTCTGATACAGACTAATTTAAATGTACATGTATTTAATTTTTTTCTGAAATTTATAGCTAATGATCTAAGCTTCTGTACACAGAAATCATGTGAAATTATGGGTTGCTCTAAAAGACCATTTTGCATGCATATCTGGAGCAATTCCTAGAATAAATTAATGTATTTAAATCTCACATGCAACACCTCTGGCTTATTGAGCGTTTCTATTGCCTCAGCTGAAATACTTTGTGGAGGCAGTTCAAGAAAGATGTAAATAAACCACAGAGTGCAGTGGAAAGAAATAAGAGAAGGCAGAAAAAGCAGAGGTCTAGAATGCATCTCGTTGGTGATTTAAAAAAAAAAAAAAAAAGCCAGAGTGGTTAGCCCAAAAACAAACAAAAATAAGTAGGAATGGTGACAGTTTTTAAGCACAAAAAAGGCACCTATAGAGAGGAAGAAAATTATGTTTCCTGTACTGAAGCAGGTAGGAAGCAAGTCATGAGTTTCAATTTCAGCATGAAAGATTCACATTAGTCATTAGAAAACGCATACTAATGGCTATTCCAGTAAGCACTGGAATAGGCTGCCTGTGGCCATCCCATATATCCTCCTCTATTTTAGTCTCCTCACACTCAGACTCTCAAGCAGCAGTTGCAAAGAATTACAGGCAAGTTTGTGAACACAGCATTTGGTGTAACCATAGTGCAGTTACAAGGCAAAGCCATCCACAACTGCTCAAGAACAAATGCAGGTCTGTGACAAAGGGGTCTGGATTTATGTAGCAGGTCCCTTCTGTAGCTTTCTGGTTTAGGGGATTTTTCTGGTTATGCTAAAGGATAGGTTTGCAAATATTAGAGTACTATAACTTTTTTTTTTTTTTTTTTTTTTTTTCATAAATATGGTTCATTCAGTTTTAAAGGCATTATATTATTGTGATATTTAGCTGTTATCTCCTTGGGAAATGTTCAACTTCAAATATATTCCAGCCTAACAAATTCAAATCCCTTTAGTAAATATTCCTTACAGCCTGTCCATATTGTCTCAGAACTTTGGACACATTTAAAAGTTGTCTCCAATTCGTTGTACATTCATAACTCTTTTTTCAAAATATCAGTAAGTCTTACAAAGACAGAATTAATCCAGAAGGGCAGAGCACACTTTTAGGAATTTTTGTTACATGTCCAGTAATATTCAAGAGTACAGTGTACAGAAGCTGTGGTTCAGCTTGTAAGTATAATGAATAAAACTGTTTAGATTACGGGTAGGAATGAATCTGAATAATCTCAGGTTTATGTAGTACACTTTAAGTCACTGACACCTTTTATTCAAGTGAGCATAAACATTTACGGAACACTGTTCTTAAAAAAAAGGTTCTCATGTGTAGTATATGCTACAGAGAGGAAATTGCCCCTTTAATCTATGTAAATCCACGTGTTCACAATATTTCTCCTCTATCACCTGCAGAGATATTTCTACCAAAATATTGAGTTACCGGAAAAAAAAACTGAAGAGGAAAAACATTTATGAAACTTGGGAAAAAGAGTTTTAAGCAGATTTTGAGGAAAAATTGTTAATTTCATAGCCTATTCTAATTACAAACACATTAGAATAGTTACCAAATGAATATTTGCCCTAACACTAATTATAACAATAATTAACCAGTAATTATTCACTGAAATTATGTACTGAGAAATGAAAACACATTTTAAATTTATCTTTAAAAGATCAAAGCAGCATTTATTTATTTATTTATTTAGCAACATAGGTATATCGTTTTTGGAGCAATAGGGAAAATGGCCTTGAAATTCCATTAATTTAACAGACATAACTCCTCCCTCTCTCCCTCCCCATACAGAGATGTAAGAGAACATATTATATATGTCATGCGTTTACACTCCTGCACTAATTGTGCATTTTGCCCATTAAAAACTCTATATGCAGCAGTCACACAGCAATTTTACCGAAAAGCATTTGAAGTTATCAAAGGTCACTCTCAGGAGGACATATAACTTCGTGCTTACAAACAAGATTTCCATTTAATATTTCTCCGCAGGAATTTGACCCCAAGAACTTTGGTCACAATTCAGCTAAACCTGTAAAGCACATGCATTATCCTGCTGCCCTTGGCGGGGGTCGACAACTTACTGGATCCCACTGGGAAAATTTGGTTCTGTCTTTCAGACCGACTGATGGGGTAATCCTGGAGGAACAGCTTCTTACATACCAGCATAATGGAAGTAAGCTGTAGGACTGTTCGCGTTGTCAAAAATAACAGGGAGCACAAGAACTCTGTTGAACTAGATCCAGCAAGATGCAGTAACAAATAGCATGAAATTTGTTATTTTAATGTTCTTGTAAAGAACTGTTCATGATTTTATTGCCTTTTATCTTCTGAACTTGATACATGGACTGGTAACTGCATATTCCATTTTTTTCTGCAACCAAAATAGTTAGCAGATTTCATTTACAAGCATCAACTGACCCTACTGGGTGATCATGAGAAAGTCCAGAACTTGAGAAATAGTTGAAGTCACAAGAGTCATCATAAAAAATTACAAGATTCAGAAATAGCTATTTACTGTGGGTCACATCGGCATTCAGCCCTAATCAAATAGTATCAGTTATTCAAATGTAGTACAAATCCACTTAAAGAGCGTTTCTTAATCAATGGATTGACAAGGCCCCAAGGAAGTTGCAAAAGGCAATCAGCATATGCTGGCAGGGAACTGGAAATGTAATTACAATCTAGGAAAAGAAAATTTCAGTGTATCCTTCAAAATGAAGCAAACTACTGTCATTTGTATGATACTTCCTACAAATCACCATTCTCACATGTTTTCATGTTAGTTGTCTAGTAAATCCACAAGCTTGTGAAATGGAAGATAAAAAGAGGGAAATAAATTTTGAATACATGTGTGCTTGAATCACTGGTTTGAGTATCAGGGAGATTTCAAAATGAAATGTGATGCTCCCAACCCCAGCTGTTAGGTCTATGGATCTGATGACACGAACATCTGAAAGAATAATCTCTTATTAAAAAACTCACAAAAATGTTAATATTGCTCTTATGTACATAATTCCATGAATGAAATAGGTTGGCAGGTTTAAGCTGTCTTCTAAAGAAGCTGAAATACAACCACAAAGATGAGCAGAGAATTTGGAGTAACATTTACGAGTCCACAACCCACCTTCTGCAGCACTTGAATTCCATCAATCACTCAACTCAATCACTCACGGGACCATTTTTAATTGTGCCAGTGCTTTCAATGATGCATAAAAAAAAGATAAAGGTTGGTCACGATGATACAAACTTTCAGTAACTCAGGTCTCCTGTATTCAAATACAATTTTCCCCTTTTTATTCCTGATTATTGTATGGCTCATTAACGGAAACAAAACGCAGCATGATAAGAAAAATCACTTTAGTCTGATAAAATGAAGTAAAACTGTGTTCAGCAGCAGAAGTAGCTTAGCTTGCTCCTAAGTGAGAGCTGAACAGTAATTACTTTTATTTATTACAAAACCTATTTTATGATTTTAATATGTTTTCAAAAATTACACCTCTGAACAAGAGAGATGCTTTCCTACTGAGAGGAAATCTCTCTATTTTGAATTTTCCCTCATATATACATTGCAGAGATTTTAGGGCAACTGAAGTTTCAGTTTACTTCATGTTCAAAATCTATGCTTAATTAGGATAACCTGGAAATTATAAAACAGAACCAGCAACTGAAACAAGCAAAGACAGGGGAAAAGGCTTTTTTCACCTACTTGCTTACATGTTTTCAGTTACATTTCTGGAGTTAATTTTTAACAAGGCAGATTTATTATTAGATCTTTTACTGAAAAGTCCCTGAGAAAGCAAGCACAAAACCCACCAAGGCTATGGATGAAGTTTCTTGAAATCACTGAAGGAAAACAGCAGATACGAGGTGTTCTGAAAGCAACCAGTGATGCTCTAATCACAGACTGCTCCAGGGCCAAGCCAGTCGATTGCTGTGGACTAGTGGGGAACCTACGAGAACCTCCCTAAGGACTAAACCGAGACGGGGTAAGGATGCGACCCACAGAGCCACAGATGGGAGCTGGGAAGCCCCTGTGGGTCTCCAGCAAAATTACACCCCAAGCCTTCCCAGCTGGCTTCTGAGGAAGCTTGGAAAGCAGCTTCTGATGGAAATGCCACTTCTTGGCAGCCTCCCTGAAAATAATAAGCAATAGCAAATTTCATTTTCAATAGCCAGAAAGCAAAACTCTGATTGCAAAATATCCTGGTTTTGTTTGACTAGGAATGAGACTTTTGTATAAGTTAAGTGCTGGTGAGTGAAGAAACAATTTCATTCCCTCAACCCCTCATTTTATGTAAATCAGGCATCTTGCTAAGTTTTGCAGTCCTTTTCTTTAATAAAAACTTGTAAAAAGAACACACGCTCCCCATACACACACACATTTTAATGGCAACTAGCAGATTTTGGAGCTTGGTTCCCCATTTGTTACCAAGGAAACTGCACTGACTTAGAGAGATTCACATGCAAATGGTTTCCTAATCTGCTCCGTCATGAGAACACAATCTAGCACTCAACTAGTAATACGCATTAAAATGAAAAGCACAGGATTATCAACGAGCTCTGTCTTAGTTTTGGCTCTGTTTGGCTCTTATATTCACTGCAGCACCCTGTGATGAAACTGCTGCTAAACCTTTCTTATTTGGTGAACGAAGGACTCATACCCATGCTGTGCAATGAAGCCAGCAAGGACCAAGTTCCTCCCACCCACGCACAGAACAGACCATCCAACCTCCAAAGTCATCCTGGGGCAGGCACATCCAGCCCTGGTGTCCCCCTGGGCTGGAGGCAAGCAGGAGTTGCTCAAGTGGGATCTGAACCTGCTGCTACAAAGGTCACTACTCTATTAGCCTGTAAATTTGGGGTTTAAATGAAAACACTTACTGGCAACATCAGAACAGCGAGAGGAATGGAAGGTTGGAAGTCCTACCAGCCCAGTCTCAGAAGCACTTCACCTACTTTACTGAAGGAGAGCTCTCCCTCCCTCAGGGTGGGGAATGCATGTTCGGTGACTCCCACACCACCTTGACCTCAGACAACCCATGGACCTGCACAGTGGGGCTGCAGAGGCAGAGCCAGGGAGGAAGCCAGAGCCTCCTGAAAGCTCCCACAGCTCTGCCGAACCCACACTGCAGTAGCCTCGGCTGCACCTTGTGCCCGAGCCAGCAACACCGATAACTTCATACCCTGCCAAACTCAGCAGACATATGCCCCGAGGGAACGCGATATTTACATTAGAGAATGACGAAGGAAGATTACTTCATGTCACAACAGCATTATAGAAACCTGTCTGCTCCTACCTCCTTCCACTCAGGAGAGGATGTGTTATCGGTCTCAACTCCCGGTTAAGTGATACTCCATCTTCGCCGTGATAGAAACTTGTCAGAACCTGACAATATGCATTTAGCATTTGATTACATCACCCATTGGTCATTAAGGAAACCACAGTTGCATCTTCCTGTTACAGCCTATCTGATTAAGTTATATGATACATCCTCCAGCATTATTCACGTCCATATACACTAGGAGCTAATTTCCTTTGCTGCACATCATCCGGTTTTTATTAATGTCTCCTCTGAAATGAACTTTTGGACTTCTATTTTTTTCCTTCTCATACCTTCTCACAGTTCAGTCTAGTTATGAGACTTTTTATTAATTTATCTGAAGAATATATCGGTATTTAAGTATACTAACAGATTTTATTTCATACTTTAAGTAGGTTTAGTCTTAGTTTAACTGCTTCTTTTCCTTTTTTTAGGGGGATGATTCGCTCACAAGTACTTAGCAAATTCAGTTTTGAACTATCAATGACATGCAACTTTCACAACATGCTAATTTGCATAAATATAACAGCTGATATTAAAACAGGGAGGATTAGCCAGCATTTTATAGTAGCAACTGAATTACTGTGATGTGCACACACTGTAGAAAATTATTATGAGTGCAGTGCTTTCACAATGTCTCTAATAGTTCAAAAACATAAAACATACACGTAGAAGTAGTGTCCAATTAATCTAGTTACTGTTCATTTAAATGCACTGAAAATGCTCAAAAACTTTGGACTGCATCTTTGGTTGCCAGGATTGCAGCCTAGCGTGGCAAAATAAGTGAAAATTCAAAATATCTACTTTTCTTTCAGTTGAATCAGATTCCTACCACAAACGTGCCAGATGGAGGATCCCTCCTGAGAAGAGTTGGGAGGCAGTGGCATGCTCATGGTAAAACCTGCACCCAACAGGCTCAATCATCCCTGGTTAGAATGTGAGAAGGGACCTTGGCTGAGAGAGAATTTTGCTCTGGAGGTAGGATCACTGTCTTGACTCTGCATTCAAACCCTATATTAAGACAAAACTGATGAGAAGTTTTCACACAGTGGGACCAATTGATACCATTTTTCACATTTGCCCTTGCCAAACCATACATACATTGCAAGGGCCTGCAAACTTCCACATGTACAAAACCTAGCTTTAACATTTCTCCTACATTCTTTCTTGAACTTTCAGTTTTGATTTGGAGCAGATCCCCCTCAGTAAGTTCACAGTTTAATCTCCATCTTCTTCTTTTCTATAAAAATGGCAGAAGCGAGCAGAGAATATGGTAAAATATGCAAGGACTGGACAGAGAAGTTGATACTCTGTGTGCATTATGGGTAGCAGTGAATAGGAGGCCAAGGCAATCTCAGAAGGTTCTTGAAAAAGAACTTAATAAAAGATAAAATGCTTTGAAGTGTTTTAAGTCTTTCAGGATTATTTCAAGTTCTTCCTGGATGGGAGCATGGTCCAATTTAGTCTTCCTTCCATATAAATGTGCTTTTCATTCTAACAGAGATCTTCATAATCCCTTTGCTATCCTGTTATTTTGGCTAATTCCAAATGTATCAAATACACTTGCAAATTCTGTTCCTAATTGCCACTGAAATTATATTTAAAATATGCCAAAATAATAATTGCCAGCAAAAAAATCAAGTTTATATTATTATTATTAACAATTTCACACAATCTTGCTACTCTACACTGTCTATAGAGCTCTACAGGGTTGAAAATAATTTGCATAACATGACAACAATGAACAATTACTATAGCAGAACTATGAGGGAATATGGTCTTCAGTGATGAAAACTGTCTGAACCTACTTCATCTCATTAGTGTTGAATTAAGTAGGCTTTATTTATTCATATGACATTAATGATTATATAGAGCCTATAATTGTCAAAGTCTCAGAAATTCTTAGTGCAGTTTGGAGGGGGTTGGGTTCAGTAGCCCTGTAAGAGAGAATAATATAAAGTTTACAGTCTCACTTTAAAACACCATACTAATTTTTATTCTCATCCTGAACTTTTAGATTCATAAAACTTCAGCCTTATTTTTCCCCCTACAGCCACAGAACAGTTCAGTTTGAAGTACAAAAAGCACATCCATAATGAAAGGCTTCCATAAGAATTATGCGCTCTTCAACTGCATGATTGCTGTATGATTCATTATGTTCAAAACCAACAGCAGATATTATGAGGATACCATTTATTATATGATTACTATTATTGAATTCTTAGTATTTAATCTTGGTGCATTTAGTATTCTACTTTTTATTTAGCTCATTTCTAAAGAAATATTGCTTGGATGTTACAACAAAAAAGACAGGAAAAAGAAGGGGAGGAACAAGATTAATATTTCTTGTGAATGTATGCTATTACTTTGATTTGTGAATGCATATGAATAAAAAAATCTTCAGGTACATTACTCTGTTGGGTATACGTGCATTAAAATTTCGTCTAAAGAAGGAAATTAAAAATAAAGTATAAGAATTAAATATGCTTTCAAAAAGGCTTATTTTAGAAGGTCTAAGTGAATTGTATTTTACACAATATAAAATGCCTTTGTGAGATGTTTAAGTGTCAGCTAATTCCTGAGAGAAATAATATTATGATGCTTAAACAGAAAGGAGAAAAACAAAACTGAGTTTGATGCATTTGCATGTCAGCACAGAACACCAGAAGCTTGTCTCGACTTTGACTAAAAGAGGGCAGATGCTTATACCCTGCAAAGCTCTGCTTTGTGGACAAGCAGAAACAAGAGTACTGGAGATGTGTTTTAGAAAGGGATTCAGGGACCAGTCTGTTGCTGAAAACGAAAAGAGGTAACCCAGCAGTGCTCTCATTTATTAGCTGCACCTACGAACACAGCTGCGGAACAGCCAAGAGAAGTAGCCAGACACATTAGTTGTCATGTTATCACACCTCTGCTTTCACCCTTAAAGGGGTCAGTAAAAAATTAAGTTTACAATGTGGCATCAACTTTTTTAAAAATCAAATGTGTCAACCACATTGGATAACTATCAGCATTTAATTACACAGAGGCACATTACAGTACCTGACAAAAAACTTCACAATTTTTTAATGGTGAATGTGAGCTAATGTTCACATCCATGAAAAAGGCCCTTTAATAGGTGGAGGAACCAAAATGCAGAATAGAAATGTCTTGAAACACCAAAAATCAAAAAAAAAAAAAAAAAAAAAAAGCAACCCCACCCTCACCCCTGCAAAAAACCTTGGTTTTCTGGCAAGCCTTGCATACAAACACCGTGCAAAATGAAAGCTGGTGACTGGAACACATTTCACTGTTCCCATAAACCTTCTAGGAAATGCTACTTATCTTCAGAGGTACCTCTCATCACATTGATATTGACTGGAAATGCTGGATACGAACACGTGTATATAGCCTTGCTGATCGTTACATATATTAATATACATCTTATTAATAATTATGTTAATATATTTATATAGGACTCTTGATAAAATTCCTGAAAGTTTGTTTGTAATTAAAGAAACAGCAGTGTGTCAAAATAGAGACAACTAAACTTGTTTTCCACTGCTTTGTTCTGATTTGTAGCAAAAAAAAAAAAATCTCGGAAGTTTTTCTCAAGACAGATTATCAAATAATTGTCATCTAATAATTTAAACATTTCATTTAGTTTGACTTTTTCCCTGATTGGCTTGCATTCCAAAATAAGATTTATATACATATGTACATGTAAATATATACACACACATGCATGTATATATAAAACTGTAAACAATAGGAAAAGAATTTTCACCCAAAAGCATCAAAATAAATTTGGACTACTAACGAATTTGTAAACCCAGGAAAACATTGAAATTGATCTTTAATTAGGTGTGGTTTCAAAGAACTAGCAGTTTTGTTTGAAAATTATTCCAAAAGTCTTAGCCAGCTTAAAGCAAAGCAAGACACAGCAAATAGGGGCTGAACCATGTCTTCTCAATTGCAGAACAGATGAAGAGAAAGAAAAGGAGAAGCAGGACACAGAAGGTAGCTTGATAAGATTTCTGGAGAAAACTATGGATTTGTTTCTCACAGTAATGACTAGATTGAAAAATCTCCACTGGATGTTGTTTGGCTGAGTTCCTCTTAAAATAATTAATTCCACACTGCTAGGATAGCAGTTATAGATAGCTATTGATGTATTGGGCCACCAGGAGACTTGGACAGGCATCCTTAATTATTTAAAATCTAAACAAATAAATACAATTAAGTAACATGTATTTGTGTGAAATTCAAATTGAGTCTCAGAGGCATGTAAATATCACCTCTGCTTAAAGCTGATCTGCGCTTACAAACTGATGACTTACATAAACTTTTAAAGATCTACTAACATTTTGTTAAAGCTGAAAAGGCTTTAGTTGTAGGAGTTTGGAAAATACTCTGACAACAATATTTTTTTTGATCAGTATAAAATCCCAATTTTGTCAAGAGAAAGGCAAAATCTGTGGCAAAGACAGAGATGACAAAAAATAAATGAGTTATCCAAAGGTTGTGACACCTAGAGTTTGCATTTAATATGTATGCAATTTTGTTTTCCCCTTTCCAAAGTTCTTGGGCATATTATGCCACTTTTAGCACCAAGTGAAGAGGCGTCTTCACCCAGATTGAAGCGCTTTACACAAGTATATTTATCCCTGCAGAGAAATGGTTCTAGCTGAGAAAGAATGTCTGTAACACTGTCATGCATAGTAGCAGCACAGAGAAGCACACAGAAATGTACGCACAGCCAGTCAATTTCTGTTTCACCAGAATGAATTATATACATTCACATTGCTTGGGGAAGCTGGCTTAGGGTGGTGAGATTGACTTAAGGATCATTATTTCACTTTATTTTTTTTTCCTCTTATCTTTTGCTGTTCATATTTGCTAGTTCTTTTGTGTAATCTTGAGACCAAACAAAATATATATATATATATAATGACAACTGAAGTTCTTACATTATAACCTCCCTCCAGGACATGAAACTTTATGAAGAGCATGAAATATCATAAGATCTAAAATGAGTAGCCTAAATATTGCAAAAGTTTAAGGTTTCTTCTTCAAACACAATAGCCATTTTATTTAGCTAAAAAAAACTGTTAGAGTTTGGCAGAAGGCAGAGGAAGGTCCTTACAGTAATATACATTATTTTTGTTGTTTGTTTGTCTAAGCTCCAATGCAAAGTCCACTGAAGTCAAAGCAAAGCTTTTCATCAGCTTCAGTAGGATTTGAATCCAGATTCTATTGAGGCAATTAGACGATGACTTAAAACACAATACATATAAATACTTCCTCATTTCTCCAACAATTTCCATTTTCCTGTAAGTCCTCCTTGTAACCTTTTGTATATCCTGACAGAGGGATTAAAGCAAGAAAGGGCCTGTTGAGAAAGTTGCAGTGGCAACTTTCAAAAAAGAACATGTTCTTGAGAACATTTCTCAAAAAAGAACATGTATCCTCTCAGGCCAACGCAAGATATCTAAACATTACCATGTGCATTTACAATCCGGTCAGGCATGAGCTGAAGAAAAATAACAGAAAGACCAAAGTGGAAAGGGGAAGGAGAAAAAAAATCTTAAGAAATACACAAATCAATCTCATTAACAGAACAGAAGATATTCTAATGAGGGGAAATCCAGCAGTTTCCTGCAGCTACTTTGAAGTGAGATTGCTACACAGCTGATTCATTCAAACAAGCGTATTTTATTGTACTAAACCACTGCGGGGAGTTTCAGCTGCCCTTGAGCTCCCTCAGAGGCCAGGGCATAGGGGACGACATCTTTCTGACTTCCCTCTCCCCACTGGGGTAACTGGGAGCAGCCAGCATTTGCAATCAGAGTGCCCTGCGCAGAGGGAGGCAGCAATGACAAATGACAACTTGCAACAATGACAACAGCAGTTGGAGAGTGCCTAAACAATCAAAAGAACCCTGGTAGTTCATAGAAAAAAAACAGCAAATTGAGATCTATAATGGTGTGACTAGGGCATCTTGGGGAAAACAAAGGAAAAGGGAGCAGTTTGAAAACATTGCCCACTCTGGGGCCGCATGGACAGCAGCTCAAAGCCTAGTGGTGAGGTGCAGGTCTCAGGGCTGCAGGCACCTCTCGCTTGCTCACTAAAAGCATCGTGTGCAGCTGGAACAGCCAGCTTGCTATGGCATTTTTCTTGAGCAGTCCACCAACAACGTGGAGATAGTTTCAAACCTCTGGGGTAGGACAGGATGGGGAGAAGAGATTCTTTCTACTGCAAACTCTGTACAGTAGTTGCATCCAAACTGAGGTGGAAGATGCAAGGGCATTTCAGGAGGGGTCTGCTGATCTACACCACAATTTGAAGTTTCTATAGGCTAACCTGTCCTGCACCGGAATGACATTTGGTTTTGAAACATTTAACGTCACCAGAATCTAGGAGAGCTTTACACATCCATTTCCCAGCCACAGTGCTGTTAGTTAGCAAAATACAGTAGATCTTCAAACCCAGCTCAGAACTGAAGACTGCAGGACCCACCTGCTACTCCAATCTTGCGGCTGCTGGATTATTTAACTGCTGGAACACAGGGACATATTCCCATCTCAGGTCATGTTTGTGAGCATGAATGCAACACAGTCATAGAAGAATTCTCCTTAGCACATATATTGCCCCCATAACTTTTGAGGACCATTTTGTGGTTGTATGATATAAAGCAGGTACACTAATGGATCTGAGCCATTCCCATGTCTTTTTTTTTTCTTTTTTATAAAAGAAAGTGCAAAAAATGCACTGTCTGCTCTTTCCAAGATTCTCTTCCATTTCCATTTGTACTTTCAGCACTTTTCTACATTTTATATTCACTGTTGAGATATCTGCTGACCAAATTTTTAAATTGTAGAAGATGCAACAGCAACACCTGGGCAAGTTCAGGATTCTTATCACCATCCCCAGACTCTGTGGTCAAACAGGATGAGTTGTCAGCTCTGCTAGGCTCGCTCAGTTTTCATGTCAGCTCTCCTCTGGGGCAGACATTGCAGCACTACTGCCTTCGTGCCACTGTACCAGACAAAAATCTTCTAAAAAGATTCTCTTTGATGTGTAACCAAGGGAGAGCACAGGTTCCAAGTTCAGTTAAGCATGTTGTAAACATTAGCAGGTGTAGCTCCGGAAAACAAACAAAAGTGACAGCCGATAAGTCAAGGTACCAGTTTGGAAGGGTCACTGCAAGAAAAATACTTGAGATTGGGAAACTACAGCTATTGTGGATTTTTCAAGAAAATATTGGTGCTCTTAAAAAGCACCCATGCCTGAAAGCTTTGTTGATAATGGGACAGGTATTAACAATGTGCTTTGCAGTGCTTCCTTACCAATACCTATCCTAGACATGGAAAAAAAAGGTGGTATTTCCTTTCCCAACATTGAATTGCATTTTCTAATCAGCATGCACCCTGGACTTTTAGTGTGGAGCAAATCCTCCTCTCATAGCATTCTGACTTCTGTCCTTAATATGAAAATTCACATCTGGTGTCACCAGATGCTTGCAGCTGGCTGCTGTTCATCCCACACACCCAGGAAAGCAAGTGTGCTCCAGACCTAACTCCCTGCTGGATACAGGTCAACCTGGATGAGCAAATTGGTGTAAGCTGTCTTTGCCATTTAAGCCTGTACAGTTTTCCTACATAGATCAACATTTTACAAATCAATTAATGGGCATACTATCTATGAGACATCATACAATATCCTGCCTCATTAAAAAAATTCTTCCCTTGAGCTAGAGTTTAGTTATTCTGAAATGTGTGGGTCCTGTGCTTTCAAGTTTTCAAAGGGAGTTTTGAAATCAGACTATGAAGGATTAATACACTGTTTGAAGTCCAACCAGTACTTCCCAGGTCTGGGGCAAGAACAGCAGAACAGACCAACCCCTGTTCCTGGTGATTTAAATGCCTCGTTTACTCCTTCAACACAAAGAGCTGTTAAATAAAACCATCCATAACTAATGACTTAACACTAAAGGTGTCAGGAATTCTTCCACACAGAGACAGACTGTTGCTGTACACCATCCCCTGAACATCCATTTTATGCAACTGGATCTCTGTCAATACAGTCAGTGTACCAGTAAATACATACGAAAACCACATCACAACAAGTAAAAAAAAAAAAAAAAAAAAAAAAAAGGAAACAATAGAAAAATTTCCCA
>VXAA01006133.1:2930669-2984080 GCA_013399115.1 Anseranas semipalmata
AAACCAAAACCACAACCCAACAAAAAAAAAAAAAAAAAAAAAAAAGAAAAAGGAAACAATAGAAACATTTCCCATTGCTCTAGAATGGGATATGAGGTAAGTATAAAGTATTTTCGTACTAATTGCTGGTAAATTCAATTTTTAAAACTATGCTTCCTTTGTTTTTAAGAGCTGGTAGAAAGTCATATTTTAATCACAGGAAGAATAAAGATTTACCATATTATTACTCAGTAAAAATGGAGTAACAGACATATTGCAAGAAAAACTTAGCATTATTCAAATCTATTTTTCACATGTGCAATGTACAATCGTATGTAGCTCAAATTTTATAGTTCTTTCAAACTACTGTCTACACAGATTATGCATATAAAGGACCAATTATAACTATTCTAGAAGTGATATCAGAAATGCGGGGAGCAGGCTGCTACTTTTTTGTCATTCTCAGCTGATATTTACCCAGCTTGTTCTGAAAAACCTCAACACTCCCCCTAAGGCCGTGTCCTGCAGTGCTACACCCTGGATATCACAGAAGGCTGTTTTTTTTTGTTGCCCCTGGCCCCTCCACCAAGAGAGATTCCAAATTTTTCTGTTTACAGTTTAAATCCATTAATCCATTGCTTGTCTTGTGACTCACACACAGAAGCAACATTTTTTTCCTCTTTGCCATAGCCTTTCACGTACTTGAAAACCATTATAATGTCTCCCCATGATTTTCTCTTCTAAAGGTTATACCATTGCAATTCTGTCAATCTCAGCTCTGGATTGCTCTTCTCTGGACTCCCACCAATAAATCCATATCCTTCTTGAAGGAAAATCATTGTATTTTTACACAGGATCACTTCATGCATTTTGCAGTCTATGCTCTGTTTATAGTGCCTAATAAGGTATTTATTTAGCTTTCTCTCAGCAGCGTGACAGTGTTGACTCATGTTCTGCCTGGAGAGCAGGAATTGCAGCTCTACCCCTTTGCTGTCCCATGGGGTACTGGCTTACCCAGCTAAATCTCACATCAGATCAAAGCAGGTGTATAAGCAGGAGATTGCATGCTCTAGACCTACAGCAAGATTTTTTTTTTTTTTTTTTTTAAGAGTTTAGCTTTGAATTCAACCTCAGACTTAAGAGGTTGCATAAAATGGATGTTCAGGGGATGGTGTACACCAATTTCTCACAGCTACAGAAGAGAGAACCAGGGAAATCAGAGTGATAAACAAGCAGAGTCCTGATACTCCTGGTTTTCCAGCTAGTTCTTTTCTTTCCATCTGGATTCGGCACAGCCAAAGCAAACCAATTCCTTTAAGGCACTGTCTTAACAAACGATAATGTCTTTGGATGGGCAGCATTCATGAGTGATAACATCCTACTTCATAACGTGGCTGTATGGGAAACTGTAACAGGGAAGAGGGAAGGCTAAATTATGAATAAACCGAACATTACTCAAGTTTATGAGAGGAAAAGGAAATCTAGTAGAAAATTTATTGGCATACAAATTTATATTTATGCAAATACACGTTTTCAGAAAAAGCACAAAGAAAGAAAAGGGTGCCCTCAAGGCAGTATCAGTTGTCAGAGGGAATTACATGATTTATAGGAGCTCTCACAGCTGGGGCAGGTGGCACAAAGATATTTATAGCTATCTTCCCAGCAGAACAGGTGTGTTTTGTGAATAAAGTTAATTTCACACAATTTCATTAGACAAATTTTCATGGATAGGGCCATGATTCATCAGATCACGTTTTCTATGATTGTGTGTGTTTAAACGCCTTACTGGATCAGGTTACTGCATTCAGAGTTGAGCTCAAGACTGCGGTCGACAGCAACCCTGTCATTGCCTTCAGTGGGAAACCGGAAAGAATTTCACAAGATTTCTTCTGAGACACATCTGTTCAAACTTTGGTCTTGAAAAAATGAGGACTCTATTTTGATTCTGATATTTTTTTCTTTCTAAAAATCACATGCAATGGCTAAATTAAATGTTTAGGTACAGGATTAGATGGAATTCACTTCGATAAGCAATCAAGTTAATTTATTCCCTTCCAGGATATATTTGCACCTCAATCTGGCAGCAAGCAGTGTATTTTTAGTGGTTAAGAACACCCTAGGGAGCTTGAGATTTGCTTTGCTGCATCTCTATGGACAGTGACCTGCATATACGCTCTGTTGTTATCTGCGTTCACAAGTCTTACCACAGACCGCCCATATTTCAGGAAGAGTTGCCCCAAAACTGGATGAATGTGAAGCCAGATTTGGTGACCACTTCAGGTCACATGCCACTGCCAAAGCAGTATTTCAGTTGCTGCACCACTGTGGCTGGACATTTTATGAACAACACTGATTGAAAGAATATACACTTCTGAAGATTTTAAAAATCTGCAAAGTACAAATAACTTCAATTTTAAAATATTCTGTTAGGATTTTTTTTTTGAACTTCTTATCTGAGAGACAATGAAGAAGTCATCTGTTCCCCTAAATATTTTCCATTTCCTCATCCACCAGAACAATCTTAAAGCAGTCCTGACAGTTTGTTAATTTTCTCCTCCATGTGCAGAGAGTTGATATTATATGGAAAGTCTCTACAGATGTCCCCTCTGTAATTGTTCTGACTTCTGAGGGGTTGCACAAGACACTAGAACCAGCAAACTTGCAAGCCATTGTATCACTGTAGTTCACACAAAGATAAATTCAGACCTTTTTTCACAGAGGTAAAACCAGATCTGAGATATTACCACTGTAAGGCTTTCCTACCATCATTCCATTGCAGCAGAATTCGTGAACCAAAAACCCCAGCTGCCTGGTAGGACCCAGTCCTCAGGAAGGACACCGACCTGCTCCGAGTTAACCCGACCAGTGGATCCCTGTTCTTAACCCAGAGCTGGTGTGCTGGCACTAGTTCCTAAGTGAGGCTGGTTCCTCACTGTGAGGCTGCTTACAGAGACCCCACATTTGTGGATACGGAGCTTCACAGCCCAGCTGCTCTCTGGATCCTCCCTATTGGTTACAGGCTTTTTTTTCCAGAAGACTGCCCACCTTCTGGACAGTCTGAGCAGCACAGTTAACACCTTCAGATATGACATCGTTAGTATTTAGTGGTATGAAACACGTTAGAGGGCTTTGTTGCTAAGAATGCAGGTAAGAACAACCTATGAGCACGATCACTTCTATCTCAGTTCAGCCAAGTCTGATGTGAGACACCATCTCAGAGGTATTCCCCACTCTGAACAAAGTTTTTTGTGTTTTGTTTTTAAAAGGCAGACATATTTTTGCCATTACCTAAAATTCCATCCTTTTTCTCAACCCAGAACAAGAAAAATGGCCCATCAACCCAGCAAGTCATGGAGAGAATCAGCGCAGAAGGACTCTCAGATATAGTGAAAATGGGGGCTACGCTGTGAGATTAATGGCACAGTTTTACAGTCTGACAGAGATTTGCCCACACGGTTACACTTCCAGCTCTGACACAAATCTGTTCCACCAACAGCCCCTATTTTACAAGGAGCCCAGAGTATTCCATGGTGGCCTAACCAAGTTTATGGTTTTAAAATAACAAATACTAAAGCATGGTCTCCTCAGTTGTATAAGGGTGCAATTTATACTTTGTGAGAACAGGTTCTTGCTACAACCATAGCTGTTTATGTTCAGAATTCTTGCCATTGAATAATACCTTTTAATGAGCAGAAGTCATGATGTCACACTGTTAACCTGAGCATCTCAAAAGGGTTTAGGAAAGCATTAAATAAGTATATAAGTGGGGGTGTATGTATATATATATTAAATATATGATGTTAATGATAGAGATTAACTCAGTTTATAAAACTTTCAGAAGTCTTCAGGATGATTTCAATAGAATCTTGCATTAATAAAAGTATCCCAGGCGATAATGGATTGAATGGATTGATTTGCTGTACTTAAAAACAAGGTAATGCATACTGGATGAAATCAAATGAATGAAATTATGAATTCCTTCCTGAATCTACAAGACTGGAGAAATAATAATTTGAAAAAATACACACACAGAAGTAACTGAGGAGATACGGAAAAACAGCTTTTTTTTTTTTTTTTGGAGGAGGGGTAGGGGGTGAGAGGGTGTAATCTCCTTTGAGGGACAACATTTGACAACCATTTTCCAAGTCAGCAATAATGAAACTTTCATTCAGATCTCCCCCAATAAAGAACATGCTTGGCTTTTTTTTTTTTTTCTCCAGAAAAGTAGTGTTTTCCTTTATAAACTAAAGCATATATTCAAGGGAAATCTCAAGGATGAATGAGGATAAGGTGTTTCTACCTTGAGGCATTTCATTTTTGCAGTGATCGGTATAACAACAACACAGAATTGTAGCAATAAATGCAATTCTGCTAGGGCGAAAGTGTGATCGCCAATAGTCATTGTTCATGTATGGTCTCCTACATTTATTCTAACCTTCATCATATGCTTTAGTGCCAGATTTTCTCTCATTTTCGTTACACACGCTTACTGTTTTTGTCATCGTCCTGTCGCCAACATATCCCTCTGCTTCCAAGAATAAGCACCAAATCCAGCAGCTTGGATTTGAGGCCTTTTCACCACCTTATTTTAGATTTTCCCTTTTTTTCCCCCCCTACTTATTCTCATTTTTAATGGCATCAGTACTGAGAATTGTCAGGCATGTCTTAAAATCCATGCAAATCTTTTATCAGTCTCTTCTGGACCATCTGATTTTATATTTCATACATTCCAATAGTTTGATTGCAAAGAAACCTCCCAGGATACACTAAGTTTTTAAACCCAAGAATTCCCCTGACATACAGATACTTTTGAGACCACTTCTGAAGACAGTGTCAGCTTTCCTGATAAATCAAGCTTCTAAAGATGAGCGGTTGGAGACAGTTCACAAGATACATCTCTACAATGTGTAACACTTGGACAAGGATATAGCTAAGATGGAAAAAGGTTGAGTCATTTAAAAAAAGTAAATTATTAGCAAATGCATAAAATAAGCAAAATCCTAGCCAATGAACAACTCAACTAATAATGATTCCAGAGCTCTTGTTTAATAGCACACCTTATTTATGCAAATGAAGCTGTGAAACCAAATTGTTGAATATTTTTTGGTTTTGTCATTGTTATACAGATAGTGCAACATAACTGATAAAATGACAAGCTTCTGAAAATTACTTGTATTGCAGTCAAATCATATTTGAAATACATATATTCTCACTATTTTTTTAATTAAGCACTTAATCACATGTGTAAGAACAGGTTGTTTCTTTTATAAGAGAAGGTAGGTTTCAGCATGGAAGATGCAATCCAGATGCATACAGAATGCACCAGAATTCCAGAATAGTATTTTGTGTTTATAGAAAAGGGTTCAATGTGTTTTTTCACTACGCGGTTTGAGTGGACAAAAAATTTTCATCTGAAGCCTTTTAGCTATTATCACCAAAAGGCAGCATTTGCAAGTGAAAAATTGCTTTCATCTATTGAAACCCTATTTTTTATTCACTCTGCAGATGAAGGTCAAAGTTGAAATATATCTTGCTGTGTAATGAAGACATAATAAAAATATGAAGTCATAAAAGAGAAAGCGATTACAACCACTATAATAGATGTCCTGTTTACTCTGCAGACTGCATTACATCATGTAAAGCTAAGCTGTGATACATGCCATTGCTACCTACTGCAGATAATAATTTTGATGTCTCTTGGGAAGTGACATCTTCAAGAATATTATATTTGTGAAAAATATGGTGCCGAGATCGTTTGTTGGCCTGAAAAAGCCCCTCAGTATTAAGTACAAAAATACTCCCCAGTACCATAAAAGAATTTGATGAAAACAACTTACAGTGCAAATAAGCCAAAGGCTTTTAGGGGGTATACATTTGTAGTTTGCTACAGGAGGAAAAAGGACAGCACCTGTGTCCAGTGAGGAAGAAACTCTAATGAAAGAACTCAGAAAGGAAGCAGTACTCACATGAAAGCGGTATAGTACTGAGGAAAAGAGCCTTATTTGCTTAAGGTCAAAAAAGAATAATTTTATTTTGGAGAAGTTAAAATGTGTTTAAACTACTGAAGTTAGAGTATAGTGGAGTATGTTTTTGAACCATGTATATCTTTACCTTTGGGTACAGGTGGTGTACGTATGTGTGTTTACATTCTGCAAGCAAGGAAAAATTAAATGACTTATATTTATGCAGTTTCATAGAATTGCAGAAGTCCTCAGTAACAGAGCTATCACATGTACCAAGTTCTGATCTTGGACATGCCACCAGAGCTGAAGGTTTTAAGCACCATCAACGTGGGCTGAATAGAATTCTGATAAACGAAATAAGCAACTGACTCCAATACTGTGTACCAGCTATTCACATTTTTGGTGAGCAGAGAAGATATTTGAAGAAAGATAATTCTAGAGCACAGCTTGAGTAATTTCTTCTCTCCTCACCGTTTTTAACTTCACACCATTCATGCTTTGACTTCTTTCCTGATCTGCCTGCTTTATGGGAGGTTGTATTGTACAAACGCTCTGGTAGTCAGTCAATTCTCATAACAAATCCTATTGCCTGGAATTGCTTGGGCAGTGGGAAAGTTCAGCAGTGAGCCAGCCCTGAAGCAATTTTCTTGGCAGTCGTTCCAGTAGATGTAAGCAGGATTTTAATGTTCAGTCCATCAAAGACTTTTTACTACTATAGCAACTCACACGCAAATTCGATTTTTAAATAGGAAATAGTGTTCACATACTAATATTTAACTTTTTCTTCTTGCTTACTCTCCATGGCTTCCCCCATCTCCTTCCTAAAAACTAAAACAACAAAACACATGCAAAATGATGAAAATGCAGGATGACTTGTAGCAGGGCTGGGGCAAAGACACTTGTTTTAGTACAAACCTCTCAGACTGCCTTCATGATTCTAGCGGCCTTAAACAGCTTCTCTTCAGCCTTCTCCCGCAGACTGAGGAGCCCCAGCCTTTCAGTCCCCCTGGTAAGGCCGCTGCTCCCTCCACTGGTTCACTTCAGCGGCCCTTCTCTGTGCCTTCTCCAGCTCCATCCACTGTGGCCTCCCTGAGATGACCACAGCTGCACACCGCGCTCAGCGCCCTGGGACTCGATGTCCCAGCAAAATGCTGCTGCTCTCTGGGGCTCTCAAGAGCCCTTCCCAGCAATGTCCAGCATTTGTTTTGTGACCTTTCTGGCTGCCACCAACAGCGAGGGGACGGTTTTGCAGAACTGTCAGTGGTGGCTCAGAGCTTTCTGTCCTCAAGTGGAATCATCAGGTCCAGCATTAGGTTACAGCGCCTAAGTGCACAACCACACATTTATCTCCACTGGAGCTCTGTGTGAGGTCCTTCTGGAGTTCTCCATTGTTATCTGAGGCATTTGACTCCAGAAAGACTTGGTTTTCTCCCCCTGTTCCCTTCCCCAGGTCATTGATGAGATATTGACGGAGATCTGGGGGACTCCACTGCTGATTTGTTTTAACTCTGTACGGCAATGATTAAGCACTAATACTTGCTTTCTGCCCTTTGATCAACATTCAGTCCAAAAACTGATGTTTCCTCCAATCTAGTGTAAATTTATTTTAATAGCTCCCTTGAAGCCCTTTTGGAAATCCAGCTATGCTACATTCATGGGAATGCCTTTCATTCACATGTTGCTCAACTCACGTAGCGCTTCAGTGGTGCAGGATTTCTCCCTACACAAACTATGCTGCATCTTTCGTAACAGGCTGTGTGTATTCACATTCTCAAAGATGTCATTATTTTATATTCTACCAGCCTTGGAAACAAGACTCAGTCTGTAGTTCCCTGCAGACTGCCTTTTGTGAGAAGGAAGCAACAGGGAATTACACCGGCAACCTGCCAGTCCTCCAACATTGTGGCTGTTTGCAGCGGTCAGGGAGAAGCCTTGGCAAGCCCCTCTCCAATTTCATATTTGAGTTTCTCTTGGGTGAATGCCATCTGACCTGGTGATTTACTGATATCTAATACATCTATTTGGTCTAACACTTCCTGTATATTTACCCAAACTAATCTAGTTCATCTGACCCCTACCCTATTTACTCAAAAGAATGGCTCAGTTGTAGAAACCTCCCCAACATCTTCAACAGCAAGGAGCAATAAAAGGAATTCACTGAACTTCTCTGCTATAGCTTTATAAATCCCCAAATCTTCCTTACAGTTTGGTTATTAAGTGGTCCCACCTTTGCCCTACCTGACTCCTGCTTTTGATTTAAGAACCTTTGAATAGAAACTCGAGCACCCCTTGTAAGTTGCTCTTCAAATTTTTAGTCCTCTATTTCCTGTCTACATTTGACCTGCCGTGATTTATAGATTTTCTACTTCTCATTTGGACAAGCTTTGTATTTTTTTTAAAAGGAAATTTTTAAGTCTTCTCCTACGATAGCCTCCTCAGAGTCATGCTCCCAGGATCTGGATCACTTTCAAGGCTTTTTGTTTGTCTTTAAAATGTAAGAGTTTACCTGGACTTCTAATAAAGCACTTTTGAACATTGCACGCTATTTGTGGCAGACTACTAGTATATTTGACTAATTGCCTCTTTTTTTATTATTATCTTTTAATATAGATCCCCTTCTCTCAACTGAAGTATTTGCAGACTGAATCTATTCAACCTGCTCTCTCCCACTGTGACACGAAACTGTACTGTACTGTGCTCACTGCTAAGGAGGGGTCTTTAATTCACCTTGATGTAAATCTTTTGTAGCATAACAAAATCCAGAATGATATCTTTTTCCTGGGGTTCCTAACATTACCATTCAGTCAGTTACGTGTCCCAAAATTTTCTCTTTAAATCTCATCCTGAGGAACCACTGACCTGTGTGTGTAGATACAACCTCTTGCTGTTATTCTGTGTCCTAAATTCGCAGCTTCTCTTATTTCACTTCACATTCCCTGATCACTGTTGTGGTCCTTAGCAAGGGTTCACAGTACATTCCCACTTATTTTTATTAGTTAATCTGTATTATTAGAGTGGGCAGAAATCCTGTGCGAGGCCTTCGCAGTGTTTTTCTTTCTGCAATGTTTTTAAGCTGTTACACTTTTCATGCTGTGACACTCTCCTGCCTGTACATATTATTTTCTCATTCCTGCAAAGCTGGTAGCCTGGCAACCCTGTACCCCATTGATCACTATCCCATTGATCATCCTCCTTCTACTGCATCTGAGATATGTATCATACCAGGCTTGGCATATGACACTTGGCTTTCTTGCTCTCCATCCCACTTTTTAGGCTTCTGACACTGGCACGGAAGCACTTACGGGTTCCATCCTTCCCCCGTTGTTTAATATTGCACATGCCAGTACACTAAATGCCCTTCTTTGTTACTGGTTTTATACTTTTGTTTCCTTCCTGGTCTTTTCAGAATCAAGCTGAGCATTAACCACATCCACCCTGTAGGTTGTATCATCAAAAGCTAGGTGCTCTCCCCACATATCAGTTTCTAGTTAGTGTTCATACATGCAGTAACCACAGCAAGCTGACCCAAGAACCTCTGCCTTGCCAGTAGAGGTCCCTGGCAGCCCCCCTGCTGCCTGCACACGCTATAGCCCCTGGTCACCCGGTGACAGCCTTTTTGTCCTCTCCTGGCCCCGGGCAAGCTCCATGCTCCACATGGACCCCCACCCTGCATGAAACTGCTTTCTAGCTGCAGGTTGACTACTGCCTTTGCGTACCTGATGAGTTTGAGTTTGTTACTGTGGATGCACAGCCTGGAAAAGTGTCAGTACTGTGGTTCAGCTGGTTTGCAGCCCTTTCAGCCATTTTTCTTTTTTTTTCCAGCTGTAGTTTAAGTGAATTGCACTCCCTTAAAAGGAGCTTGAGTGGGACCAGACAGAGCAGAGAAAGCAGAGATGTCTTATTTCTCCTTCTGCAATAAAATCAGTACAGCACTGAAGAGAGCATTTGGTTTGCTTTTATGCTTGGGTATTTAATGCGATTTTTTAAGACCAGATTCCTTCACCCAATATATTCTACTTAGGGTTTATTTGAGATTCATCATCATCTTTGCCTTTTTGCAATAGCGTGGCATTTTTTACTCAGGTTTTTCATCATATGCCATAACCCACAAACTGAATCTCTTTTTATGATTATTTTATCATCTTAAAATCACTAAAAGAAATGACATGCACTACATATAAATGAACATCATTAGCATTTACTTTCAAGTATGCCATTGACAGCAACAGTAGTACTCATCTTCCCTCATTTTTTTTTTCTCCCCCTCAGACTCTTTTACTTCATACTTTGTAACTATTAGAGCTTAAATGAAGCTTAATGCGTCTACAGGCTTACCAGTGTTGCTACCACTTGAGCTACTTCCCCCATCACTCTTCCTGAATCTTGTATTTCAATCATCATTATACAGGCTTTGTTGATTCAATATTGTCTTTTATGTACTAAGTTCATAAAACCTTATTAAAGTTTAATGAAGACATGAAATTGGATAATATTTGCATGTAAAATAAATCTGTAGTCTAAGCAATACAAAGTATCTATAATCATCAAAACAAATCATTCAGCTCAAGACAATAAAAAGAGAATGCAAACCAGAGAAAGAATTTACACAGAATCTCCTTCTGGAAATCAACTACCAGAGGTTCACTATCTACATTCATTTAACATGAAAATTTACTTATTGAATTGGCATTTATATAATCAATTTTTGTACCTTAAAAACCCTGATATTTGTAAGACTCTGAAATGCAGTAAGTGCTTATCCTAATATTTAATTATTTCTAAGTATGCAACTCCAGAATACATCAGTTAAGCCCATGATGTATGGGCTAAATGGCAGATGGCGGGGCCTTTTACTGAAATGCTACCCATAGTACAGAATAACAAGGAAGGAACCAGTTTCAATATACCTCTAAAAAAAAAAAAAAAAAAAAGGTAATGAAGAGAGAGATGAAGGTGCATATCCTTTGCTCCTGTACTATCTGCAGGAGATCTAAGCAATTTCAGACATAATTTATTCTAAGATCAAAGTTGTCCTAGTTCAAGTCTCTCTGCTGGCAGAAATGATTTTAAACTAGCAAATTATTTTACTGTTTTTGTAGTGATTCTCAGGAGATGTGTTTTTATGTTCTTCCAATGCAGTAGGTGATTACTGAAGACCAGGGAAATATTTTTGGCTGAGTCTAAGCCAGCTCACAAGTCTGCTTCTCCTTGCATACAGGTAAAACAGCACTTGCTATTCTTAACCATTATAAACACAACTGATACTTCCACTAGCTAAGGAAGGAGAAGATGGCATGTCCCCAGTGAACTGCCACTAGAATCGAGTCAATGCTGCAAAATATTATCTATGAATATTCATTTCAGTTTTAAAACACATTTGCTTTGACTTAAATTCTGCATCCCTTTTGTGTTTGCTTTTGGTGTGTTCTAGTAAATTAATTGCTAGCAGAAATGTTTGCTGAAGCTGTGAATTTTAAGCAAATACTACAAAATATTTACTGAAAGTGCCCTTTGAATTTACAGTTGTGGTTATAGCCAGCAGCAACATGATTCTTTAGGTTAATTTAGACCTGTCAATGGAGAAGAAAACAGCAGGTAACCCACATGTTTGAATTCCTGCTATTAAAATCAGCAAGAAACCATTCATGAGTCATAGTGACTTAATTGCATAGATACAGTAAATAATTTTGGATGATAAGTATTGCAGAACATGCAAATAGTCCAAAAACTTATTACAAAGTAAAGACAACACAACCTTTGTTATTCCAGTCTGATTATGCACATGGCTTTGCAACATCCCTAGTGCTCGAACTGCTGAAGGAATGGCAGCTCCTGTTACATCTAAACAGGCACTTTGCTGTTGACAATTTTTTCTGATTTTTTTCCTCCCCCAAAATCAGAAGTTTGCACCTTAAATTTGCATGCTAACACAACTGGAGGAAAAAGAAAAAGAACAAAACCTAGTGTGCAACCTGTATTTCTCAATGCTATTCAGAAGAGCTCAGAATGCCATCCTGAAACTTGTGAGGTGGGGCAGGTATCTGCTGTCCATCGTAAAATGAGGTATAGTCTGCTTTCTAGCAGATTACATACAAGCATTACTTAATTTAAGTTTTACTTAAATTCCTGACATAGCTGTGAAGCCTGGGATTTGAGCATAGCACAGTATAATTAACAACAACATTTTGGTTTTTGACTTGCAGTGTGTGACAGATTCATTTTGGTAACCTGAGCTGCTTCTGAACACTGATGGCAGCAGGGAACATTTCCAGTGCTGTACCCAGGGGTCTCACCAGTCCCATATTCTCCCTAATTCTCTCATAAGTATTTACATCACAACTCTCTCCTGCCAACCCCAGGCACCCTCCAGGATTGAGGACTGGACCTGTTGTTGGTTGGTTTTTTTTTTTTTTTTTTAAGCGTACTTGGCTTTCTCCTTCTCTCTCCAAAAATACTATATGTCTATAAAGTCATTAAGATAATAAGATAAATATATATATGCTTCATACATATATTTGTGCCTACAATAATACAGAGTAGACAGCCATTGCAGCAGAGTGCAGTCTCCTCACTGCTTAATAAGGTGCCTTAACATCTCTCTCCTCACCAGCAGCATTAGATGCTACAAACCACTGCTCCTGCTGCAGCTACGAAATGGCCTTACCCAGGTGTCAATAGCCACAGCTATATCCACCATCTCACTTGAGCACCAGGACTAGAAACATAACGAAGAAATGCTGCTGGTCATTGTTAAGGACTTAATATAACTGCTTACAATTCTTTTCTGCTTATTAACCATCACTCATGGACATTTTGAGGCATTGTCATTTTCACCTAGGACTCTGATAAACATTTCAAATCTCTGTTATAATCCTGTACTCCACATAAAAAAACCTGTTTGAATGTATTATTGAATATGTAAAAGACAATAATGAATGGGGGTGGATATACCATCAGGTATTAAAAATAACTTCTGACTCAACTCAAAAGAATTAGATGCATTAAAATAAGAAAATTCAAGTTTCTAAAGGTATCTCCAGAAATAGAAGAATTCACAAGTGGTCCACAAATAAAATGACAATAGAGTTTTGTCATCTCCTGTTTACCTGTCACTTCTAACTTCGCAACCAAGAATAACCACTAGCTTACAGACTGTTTTAGTAAATAGTTTTGCTCAAGTATTTATATATATATTTATTTTTTTTAGAAGACCTTTACAGTTAAAACATTAAAACAATTAAGAAAACCAATGGCATAAGAAAAGGGATAATTTACAATTATGACTAAGAAGCTAAAGGAATGGCTTCTTGTTTTAAGCACACACTACAGCACTGAGAGTGGCCACAGAAATTTACTTCAAGACAGAAGTACACTCAACGACTTCCAAACGCAAGAGAGAGAGAACAGGTTGTGAGGTGCAGGGGAGATCTTCTGCTCAGTTCCTGGAGTATTCCATTTCTATGAGGAACTGGGTAATAGATTTGCACAAGGCTTATTTTGCGAAGATAGTCAAGATGTCAAAGACTAGAGTTTACATTTGGACTCGTCTCAATCTATAAAAGGAAACTACTATTTACATACTATATAAAGACAACTTTAGAGATTTCTGACTGTTCACAGGATCTAGGGTGTTGACAATGAGGTGGCACAATCAGTTATTATATAGCTTGACATTTGGAATAAACAGGATGATGTAGTTAACAAGTGCAGCGGTCTTACATTCCCAATAAGAACAATAAAACTGAGCTCAAATCATGAAAGCAAATGTCGTGGCAACAAACTAAACCAGAATGCTAACTCACAGTAAATCAATGTAGAAGTTACAATACAGAAAAATAACCCCCTAGCTCACTGAATGTTTAAAAAGAACATCCCCAAGTATTGACATATTTAAGGATAGCTAAATTTTCAGACTTTTCTTGGCAACATATGGAAAACCGTCCTCCTTTCTTTCCTGCTAGAATTAAAGTGCCACCCACAGGAGGAGAGAACAAAGAATCACTGTGCAGCCCACCTTGAAAGAGCAACTGTCTGAGCAAGATACTCCATGAAGAGATATGCAGTAAATTAATTACTCCCTGGAGCAAGCCTTGCTGGGAGGTGCAATCATGTGCATTCAAGGAGGATGGAGAAAAATGCAAACTAGCTCACATATTTCTCAAGTATTTCTTACTGACAGAAAAATACTGACAAGTCTTGAAATTGGTTGGGACATCAGAGACTGGACAACACAAGTTTCTCCTTAGTTTACATCTAAGCATACACAATGGCAATATGAAATCTGAAGCCAGTTATGGCTGGAAACAGTTCAATTAAAAGAAACCACTGAAGTGACCAGTGCTGAAAAATAGGTGTTGGAGATTTCTCTAGACCTATGCCTATTTCAAACTGACAGTACACAGCAGCAGTGGTAGAACTCCACAGCTTTCTGGTCAGACTATTCTTGAAAACCCTAGGCTTTGGAGGCATGATCCCACCAGTACCACAACTAGTAGGCTTTTGGACAAAATGAAATCTAAGGGTATAGTTTAGTCCAAGGAATATAATGAAGGAAGGTAAGAAAAATTCTGATGGTACCAAATTAGAAGAGAAAACCAGTTACTGGTAGCAAGTACCAATAACACCCACATGGCACTGGTGCACCTTGGGTACAGTTTCCCTTACGTGAATCCAGAATTTCCATTTTGGAGTTTTCTCTGGTTCCGTTTAATCCCTGATGTCTAATCCAAAAACGAATCAAGGGCATGGGAGTAAATCCATAACCTACAGTAGCATTTGAACAAGAGGATACTGCCTTTGAGATACATACATGTATTTCTTCTTAACAAGGAATGAAGCTAATTCTTAGTTACAGACAGCATTGTCGGGGACAAAACTCCTGTAGGACAAGTGGATGTTTGCTGAATTTAAGGTTTTGGTTAAAATTGGGCTCAGACAAGTGCCAAAGTCAATTACTGCGCTAATCTGTGCCCATTATGCTTAATGGTGTGTAAATCAACTTGGAATTTAGCCTTAGCATTTGAGTGAAAGACACTGAAGACTCAACAACACTACAAGGACCATAGTTCTTATGTTACCAAGGGCCAATGTTTCTTGATTAAAGGTACTTACCTTAACTTGATATAGATACATAACTCTGTTTTGAAGGAACTAATTAATAAAGATTTTATCCTCTGACTTGTTTTAAAAAGGAAGATACCACAGTATAAAAGAAGTCAATACTAGATTTAAAGCATCTTCTCCATTTGCAAATGAAACCCTCAAAAATGGTTCTTTGCATTTGAGATTTACCTGGCTGTATTTTGCTGGTCATTAGTACTCCCAGTACAAATGCAGTAACAGACAGATTTGCCCTTAGCCAGGACTAAGATAATGTTCTTCCAAGGTCATTTTACTAATGTAATATCAGGACTCTTTCAGAATTCTTTGTTACTATATGAGCAAATATTGTCACTTAATATATCATTTAGTTTCCCTAAGATGTATTTGTGATATACAAAAAACATTAAGAACTTTTTTTTTTGGTAGATTTGTCCTATCTTCAGAAATTACACAGGAATAGAGTAGCCTTGTTTTCTTACAAAACTTTTCTACATTTTACCTTAAAGAAATTTAAGCATCATAATTTATACCTTTAGAACCTATACCTAAGACTCCAAACAACTTCCATGAAATTTCAGCTATTTGAATTCAAGTTTTCTTCAGTAAAAAAAAATGAAACATTACTCAGTAATGGATTACTCATCATGGATGGAAAACAAAAAAATCCTGAAGATTCTTTTTTTTTTTTTTTTTTGGTAAGAAATAATTCCACAAACCAAACATATAGATAAAAAAAAGTACTACAAATGAAAAGGCTGAATGCTGTTAACTGCAATATTTGGAAATTAAAGAAATGGTGAAGACAGAGAAAAACAGTGGCAGGGGATTGGTTGATGTACATAATGTATGTGTATTTCCTTTCAGGTGTATTTCCTTGCAGACAGACAGTCTAATGGAGTCTTCAGTTCAGCTAGATTTAAGAAAAACTGCTGTTTTTCCAGGATTTGCTATCTTGTGTAGATGAATGTATGCGTGCACGTACACGTGCAGCTGTACGACCGAAACCAGCTTTCCTGTACACTCATTTTTAGTGCAGTAGCTGGAGCACGTCACACAGCAATGATAATATAGAAAAGCACAGCCACCTCTTCAAGCCCTCCAAAACAGGATACTACTACAGGTTATTTTACATAATTTCCAGTTAAACAGGATGCTCTACAGCTTGCTTGGAGATGTTTTAAGCATCATATAAATTACCATTGCTCTCAGGAGCCTCAGCTTGGCTGTGAATTCTTAGGTGCTCTACGTCATACACCTGCAAACAGACCATTCCCCGCCATTCTGGAATAAATCATACTTACAAAGGACTTAAACATTTCTCTATTCCATTTCTAATACCTAATAATCAAAGTTAGGTCACAGGTACCTTCCCAATTCTACTTAAATTTACCTGAATGTAAACAGATATTACCTCAGAGTAGGCATAAAATAGTGAAAGGAAAAACTGAATATGTATTCTGCAGTAGGAAACTACATGCACCAGCAGAACACCAGGTTAAAATAACAACACCCTGCCCTTGCAAGGTTAGCAGGGCGATCCAATATTTTGAGAAAGTGATCTACCTTAAAGATAAAAATGCTTTCCATGCCCTTCCTGCAGCTTTTGACTCTCTTTTTTATCTTGCAATACCAATAAAGAATAAAAAACGGAGCTGTGTATAATCCATTACTGTTGGAGAGTAGCTACAGCTTTATCACACAGAAAAGGCCCTTCAGTTCTCATTGGTCTTTTAAGAAAGACCTTTCCAAGTGGATTCATATCTGCATAGAAAGTTCTTTCTATTGCACTTGCCTGGCTTGTCTTATTCATATACTACAAATAATTTTTGGTAGTAAGACCTCTCTCTGCATCAAAACCACGTGCCATTATCAGACCTTACAAATCTTCCAGTTCAGTTTTCCTTACAGACTTTCTAGAAGCTAAAGACATACAATATCATATTTTAAAATAAAAGGTAGAACTAAATTCTGGAATTTCAGAATTATTTTGTCTTATATCCCCTCAATCCAACAGAACTGTAAACCCAATAACCTCACTGGGAAGCAATGAATTTAGTGAAGCTTGCATCTACCAAAGCTTTTGATGTGAGCAACGCTCATTTTTGTGATATTTCTCATCAAAAGCAGAGCACTTTTTTCCCTATGGTTAGGAACTGATTCAGAAATACTCATAATGGAGAAAAAGAAAGATATCAAAGACAAATCGATCAGCTCAGAGATTTTACCTGCGAGATTAAGTCTGTATGCTGTGACTACAAAAGAAAGCTTCCAGTAAGTAGTAAGGAAATGAAAACACTACTAAAAGATGAAATTATGCAAGTATTTCTTTTTTTCAGCAGGAAAAGTCAGGGTATTCATAGTGTCTGACTTTATGCAGCCAAAACAGTTGTCTAAGCAATTGCAGAGAACCATACACCAGTATGAGACACATCCAAAGGTGATTCCAAATACCCAACCTACCAGCACACGTTTTCCCTCATATTAAGCTGACTGCTAAACTGCAGTTTATGCATAGTCTTGACTGACGTACAGGACCAGGGGAGACTTCGACTCCCTGCTACTCCATTTGTTCTTGGCCACAGCATGGATAAAACGTGCATCTACAAAAGTCTTTCCAATGATTCATTTTTCATCTGCTCTAATAGGAGCATATACATAAAAATAATAAAAAGGGCAACAAAACAAAATGCTACAAAGATGATACAATTATCACCTTGGGGATAGGAGAAAGAATGAGCCAGACATGACAGATGTGAGTTGCATCACTTAGTGCCTAGCTGCCAGGCTCCTGGATACTGAAATGGTAAAAGAAGCCTAACAGAATATGACTGGAAAGGTAATGGAAAGCAGACGTGAACCTCTGATTGATGGTTAGCTAAAACACTAAATTCAGACTTCAGAAAGGATGAAAAATATTTAATTCTTCATAAAAATGGTGCTGAATGAACAGTGTCAAACTCAATTCATAGTTAGCATTTTAGCTAATTGCAGTCACGCATTTAAAATTAGTACAACTGTGGGGGAAAAATTGAAATTAAATTTGTGTAGGGAAGCATGGCAGTTAAATAGTGATTATCAAGGAAAATGATGGGGCTTCTGGGAAGCACTCAAAGCATTGATCCCAAATAATTTACCATTCATGGGTAAAAGACTGCACATTTTATAGTTCCATAGAGTAATACTTCGTCTTCAGTGAGAGAAGAGGTAAGACCCTTAACATACCGCAGTAAGACCCACACATCCTGCTATGTAATAAGCAGACTACAAAGAGTGAACATAACAGAAGCTTGAGCCTTTCCTGCATCAGACTATGCAATTATGCAAAATTAAGTAGACTGACTTTTATTAGATATGTTGAGACAAGTGAAATCTTAGTTTCCTGTCTCTGAACTGCAGAGACAAACTGCAGGTACTGAGGACTCAGTACCAACAGTATGTACATTTGGGGAGGTTTTACTTAAAATTCTTGACTTGACACAACTGACTGGTGATTAGAGGTTGGATGCACAAGATGGACTCATGAAGCACATGTCTCTTTGAGCCTATTTGCATTTTAGTCCAGATCGGAAGTGAATCACCTCCTCCTGTTGTGCCGCAGTTCAGCCTGTAAATGGCCATGGCACATAGGACGGATTCCTACCAGGGTAAACTAATTAAAGATTCACTCCGGCTGGGTAGCTGATGAGACCCAACCTCCAAGAGGCATTTAGTCTACAGGAGCAGGTAACTGCTAACTGAAACTGTTCCAGTGAAGTTCGATACTCACTACCAACTCTTTTGCTACAAAGATTTACTGCTCCAACTGGGTCACGCTAGGTGGTTAATACGTTCACAGCCAATGTGCCTGCCTTAGGCCAGCTCTACTTTCTCTAAATGGCACTAAGTTAATAAAAAATAGAAATATGAAATAATTAAGATAAATAAAAAGTGACCTGCAGCAGACATCAAGCAACCCTTAGTGTTTCTGGATGAAAAGCACTTTCTGCAAATTATACTAATTCTGATTGTTTTAAACAACACTATGCAACGTGCAAGAAAGACAGACTGTGGAGAACCATGTGGATGTGATTAGTTTTCTTTTCTTTAATTTTAACTTTCTTGGTTAATGATTTCTGGGATAGAAAACAGACATTTTTCAGCTGCACTGCTTAATTGCAGAACCAAGTTGGTGTCAAAGGTTTTCATGGGGAAATATAATTAGCACTGACTCAAAAGGCAAATAACTTCTGTTTCCATCCCACCAAGTAGGCAATAGCTTTAAAGCTATATTTAGGCTTTAATAAAGTCACTTCCAGATCTGAATTTTACAGTGAAAAAGGCACCAATGAAATTAAAGTTAGGGAATAATATGTTCCTGAGCACAAGCTAAAAATCTACCTGCCTTGAAGTTATATCAGCATGACTCAGGTAAATACCTTGTTGGACATCATTACTCAAACTGCTGTCAAAGTACTCAGCCAGTTGAATCCAGGGAGGGTTTTTGTTTGTTTTTAAAATGAGGCATCTTTTTTTTTTTCCCCAGCCTTAAGTAGCTCTAGTTTGACTGGTTGGATCTAGAAAGCTCTGACAGATGTTCGACTGTCCGTTCATTGTGACCAGTCCCATTCTGCAGGATCCTCCCCAACATCTGTACATCTTTTCCAAAAGAATGCTAAAATGTGCAAGATGAGACCATCCTCCAACCATGCAAATGGCAGCTGTGTGCTTTAAAAAAAAAAAAAAAGAAAAAAACAAACACAAACAACTACTGTTAAGCTTCTACTCTCACTGCTTGTCTTCCCACATTCGAAGAAATAGGAACAAATTCAGCCAAAACAAGCAAACAGAATCCTCATTTTTGAAACAAGAGTTGTCACATAATCATGTTTTAATCTCAAACTTAGTTAGCATTGATGTTGGGCAAAAGAGATGTCATCTCCTCTGTCCTGGTGTCACCGAGTAAACTCGAGCAAAAGTTCCTCCCTGGAGGATGCAGCATTATAGTTTTGTAGTTAATATCAGCTAAAATTCATAAGTTGTACAGAGTTTTCCAAGCCTAAGTAATGCCATATCTAATGACTAAAATCACTGACTGCTTTCCTTCTGAAAATGCAAGATTTTACATGACCAACTGAAGTTATCATTTACTTCAGTACATCCTATTCTTTCTCTACTCAGGTCTTCAAGAAAATGTATGGGTATTTGAATATTCACAGGAAGCATGTTGATACAAATAGTGTATTGATACAAATGAGAAGCTTTTGATAGCTGAAACAAACCATTATAAAGCACAGAAATCAATATCTTTCAGTTCTTACACTATCCTTCAGTTCTGTTCATATCCTCATACTGTTAAAATGTTAATAAAGAACTACCCTTGTCAGTTGCTCAAGTAGATAACACAACAGTCATGGATTTTAAAGACATACTTGCTGGGAAAAGCAAATCCTTCAGGGGAATATTTCCTTTCCTTATTTTCAGTCAGATGCCGGAGCAGAACCACTTAACTATTGTTCTGACTTTTTTTCCCTCCTCTTTGATACCTTCAAATATCACTGGTTAATTCTTGGCAGACAGTGTATTAGTGACTTTCTAAGTTATGTGGAAACTTTGAGCATCCATAATTCAAAAACCTAAATTCCCTAGATGTGCATTTTAACACCAAAATATTTACTCCACGTTATTTTTAAATAAACTCAAAAATTTTTTTTTCCATTGGCCTATTTACAAAAAAAAAAAAAAATTTTTTTTTTCATAGGCCTATTAAAAAAAAAAAAAAAAAAAAAAAAAAAAAAAAAAAAAGGAGATTGCACAAAAGCTATTGTATTTATTTATTTCTAAACTAACTTCCTAACTAGAAGAATGCAGAATGGTGCAAGCTTACGGAAAGATTTCCCTGAGATTATGCTGCATCCATCATTATTAATTGTTGGGAACCTGGAATTTTTTACTTTCAAGATGGATGTATTATTTCTGAAAAGAATTCCACAGTTCCCAGTCCCCTGGAACCATGCAACAATAACTGGACTGAGCAAATTAAGCTTGACCAATGTTGAGCAAAGATGTGCAGTTTTTAATTACTTAGCATGGGGGTGATGGCTACAGGCCTTCTAGACAGATCATATATATTTTGCCATTCAGTCTTTAGACTATTGAGCAGTTTTGTGAAACAGAATAGTGACTAATATCACCTACCAATTATAGAGAGCATTTTATCCTAAAAGTTTCAATAGTGTTGTGGGGACTTCACCAGGAAAGTGAATACTTGTCTGAAAGAGGAGAACCAGCAGACTCAAAATGCAAATAATAAATGAGAGGAAGGTACAAAGTGAGGCAGCTATGTTTCCACATTTCCTGAAACTGTACCAGATGGCCCAATGCTTGCCTTTCATTAACTAGTGTGCTGGGATAAAGCTGTGTTAATTAAATCACTAAACTACCACTAATTCTTTGTTATTTACTAATTCAACAAATTTAATTTTTTGTTTTGTTCAATACAGCAAATTCTAATTAAGTCTTGTAAAGTTGCAAGGATCAATAATTAAATAAAATAGATGAATAATGATATGGAGTTGTCTGTGTTACAATACTAGCAACAAAATAGAAGTTGAGGCACACACTAGCTTACAAGAAAGGAACATTTTGCATTAAAGAGACACCACAGAACAAAATATTCAAGCAAGAACTTTATAATCTACTTGCTAGAGCATTACAAATGCTGCCAGCAGGCTAATCAAGATGTAGGCTGTTTACCACCGAGTGTGCAGCTTTTCACTAAGATAACCTCACAAATGGTACAGTCTTTTCAGCACCTGACTTTGCGGCCCCCAAGTTACACAGCTTCACTGGTTCTGTAACACACAGCACTCCAAGCTGCAAAGAGCAGGTCCCATCTCTGCTCAGGTTTCCATTTACAACAAATTCAAAATCTTGTCAGGAAAGTAGCTGGAGTGCCAGGCACTCTTGTTACCCTTTCCTCCCACATGGCCTTTTGGGGGAAAACAGCCAGCTAAGCAAGCCAGAACAAGCCACCAACTGTCCTAATTGTTCCCAGCAGGACTAGCAATTCAGTCTTATCTGAGTGTTTCCCTTCATTTCACTCTCCGCTTGCAGCAAGCGATCCTAGGAGTGCAGAACATTATTTATTAGGAGCTGTTCCTTCAGCTATAGTCAGTCTAGTCCTTCCTTTCTTTATCTAATGTGCTGAAATTTGAGAGCCAGCAGAAAGAAATCAGTCCATAAAATAATCAGACTTGCTCTTTCTTTCTCCCGTGCAGGGCCTCAGGCAGCCCCCTGGGTGCCTGACGAGGAGGCACATCAGCTCGAGGACAACAAAGTCTCAGCCCAGCAGGCACACAAAGCCCTGGAGGCTGAAGAGCGAGGAGCGGGAAGCAGAGGAGGACTGCTCCTGTTCCAGAAGGGCTCGTTCACATTGCTTGGTTAGAAAGTGACACAGCAGAGCTCAAGGGCCATGTTAAAACACACGTTAGAATTCTTCAAAGACAAGCAAACAAAAACATTCTTTTAGTTGGAGAGTTCAGCATACTTCATAGCATATGAACTCATCCAATGAAAATACTTGCAAACTCACATATAGACAATTGCTAGGAAAATTTTCATCATTTTGTACTCATTTTTGAAGGCAGGAAACTGTACAGGAAATTGATACTTCAGGAAAAAAGCGGAATAAAAAGAATTATAACGATTACAACTGACACCATGTTCACATTCCAGCTCCATTCATTGCCTGTATCTTTTTCCTTCTCCCACTATGTGTGGGAAAACATCCTGCCACTAATGTGTGTGCAAGACTGAAAATATATGAAATCAGTACAGGCCAAAATAAATTTGCCACCAGTACAGGAGAATCTTGTCAGGAGAGAGAAAATATTGCTGTTAAGTGAAGATACCTGTGTTTTTCTTTTTCCTAAAAGCTGGACTGTACTGGAGACTATTGAGAAGATGGTGGGAATAACACCCAGGGTTAATTACCAGTGTCACCCTAGAGAAGACAAGTCATTAGCAGCACAGAGAATAGATAACTACTTCCTTAGGTAACAGCTGCAGTGCTAATACTCTAAAAAATTTGGCAAATGAGCCTCTATCAAATATTCATGCCAAATGCTCAGCTATGTGTATGACAGGTGTAACTAACCTGCCCAGTTTTTAATCCCTTCCATATTTGTATTTATGATTTTTAATTGTGTAGTCTCTTGATACACTCACCTGTAAATTACACCTGTGCCAAAGAGCTAGAAGCTGGACTTGTTTGTTTGCATTCCAATAATTATTATTTGGCTGTTAAGAAATGGTGATATTCTAGGAGAGGTATTAACTCAGTTTTCTTCCTGCAGCTTTTCTTAAAATATATATATACACACACACGTATAGGATACATTAGCACCATTTTTCTTCTGAAGCATTAGTGAAAGGAAATGGAAGAGCAAGCATCTGAATTACATAAAGGGCTGCTTTCTTTGGATGGTTTGCCAAGTTTGGTTCAAGAATTTGAGTTGTCAGACAAACCTCAGACACAGAGCCTGCTCATGCAGATGGACAGGCTACCAAACCTGCAGCATCTCCATCCCCTGGATGAAGCACGTGGCATTTCTACCACTGTCCTTCTGAAGCTGCTTGCAAACTGAGGAATGACTCAAGGCTAAAACACCAATTATATCTCCAGTCTTACTCCCAGTGCCTTTGAGGGCGATATATCAGCCCATCTCCCTCCTGAACGAGTTCAGTTCCTGTGAGAGCACCTTCCTGCCCCAGCAGCACCCAGGCAGAGGGGGTCCACTTGGGCTCACTGTCAACAAAACTCCCACAAGTCTATAAAAGCTGCTTCTTGGCTGCACACTATGCAGATATAAATGCTGAAGACCATCGCTTCTCAGAGTGGACGCATAAATCTCCCTTAACACACTTTTTGGGGGAAATGATTAAGAGACAAATACACCACAAAATATGAAGCCTGACAGCTTTTACATTGGTTTTACCTGAGAGAAATAAAGCTTGTGGCCAATTCTAGTTATAACTGGCATCTCAAGCTTTTTTGTTTCCTCCTTCGTATTTACTTAATTAGGCATGAAGTCTTCATCAGAAATTCTCTCTCCTCCTCTCTCAGGATGTCTGCCTCTCCCTTCCCAGAATGGAATTGTTCTTATTGAGAAGATATTCCATTTTTCCATACAATTCTTTGTTTACTTGGTGAACTGCAATAGCTTATAAAACCATCATTTTTCCCCCCTGCTTTTTCATTCCTTTGTAGAATGGATTGCTTAACAAATGCATACAAGCAAAGCAAGAAGTTCAGTGGTCAAACTCCATTCATAGTAAGATAACTCATAGACAGAAGACAGTTGATATAATTATGTATATGGATATATACATATATGCAAATATAGAGAACCTCAACTGAAACCTTCATTCCTAAAGAATACCCAAAGAAATAGCTATTTAAATGTGCTACAATTTCACCAGCCCACTAATGATAATGAAACAAGGATGATTTACTTTGCATTCTGACTGGTGACATTTGTTCAGCTTTCCCTCTGGAAAAATTACTAACCTGGACGTGTTCCTCACTTGGGAAGAGACTGTGGAAGGAGGTGAAGTGTGTACAATTAGACTTTCTTCCTGCTGTTTGTGATGCTTAAGCTGAACTGTACCTCTATTAACTAAGGAGCTTAGCAAGGTCACAGTCTTTACGGGATTATGCTCTACTGAATATCGAATAGTAGGCCTAGAATATTCCTCACCTGTACTAATGCTTCAGAACTCAATTGAAGAATTTCAAGAATGATTTTGAATAGGGTTTTGTTTTTCTTTTACCTTTGAGATTTTCTTTGTTCAACAAAAAGAAGATGACTATTTAATGCATTTATTTCTTACTACTGTTCTGGAGTTGAGACTATCAAAAAATGGAAGTGTTTGAGAATATTTGCAACTGGTTAAGCTTACCCTTTGAGGAGAAAAATGCCATTAATTTGCATGCTACAAAAGAATAAACAGGAAAAGGAAAACATACTTCAGAGGCATAACATACATTGGCAAAGCACTTTACATTTCTTGTAGAACATACAGGGAAAAAGAAAATGAGAAAGCAATCAGAGGAGAAACCTCATTCTTGTCCATATGCCCTCTGATCAAAGGAAAAACAGGATAAGTCAGGATTTATTTTTTTTATTTGGTTTCGTTATCTTGAGAAAATAACGGTATCAAATCTGGCATACTATGGCACTCAAGATGCCAGTCAAAAATCACACATTACCGCATAAAATACATGATGACCATTTAATTAAGTTTAATTAAGTTGCATTTTCCGTCTTTAACATGTTTGCATTTCTTTTAAATCTAAACTCCTTGGTGTTACAGTAACTGGTGTAGAAATCATTACACAACCTGTTAATTGTATTTCATCCTCAACTGCCATCAATACAGGCTTCCTGTCAGTCAAATTCTGCTTGGGAACAAACACAAATTACTTGCCAAATTCTCTCAAGTACCAGGAATACAACTGTTTATTGATTCATTTATATTACCAAAAATCAGATTTGATTTCAGCAGAACTATACAGACAATTCTGCTCTTCCTTTGACACACAAGTGAAAATACTTTGGCACGTTAATTATCAATAGCGCTCTTAGAACAGAAATTACATTTTAACCCTGAACTGCCCAGTCTTCTTCCTCCCTTCTTGATCTTAGATAAAGCCTTCCAACTTGCTCATCTGTAGTGAATAGGTAAAGAAATTAGAGGCCTACCTAAATTATTTAAATCATAATTTAAATCTGAAATCTCCAGTTTATCAAGGTCTGAAGGTCTGTAAAGAAATAATGAATAAATCTACCTTAATCAGAAAGAAGTCCACTCTTTCTCAGCTTGACATTTTCTGCTTTGTGCCATGTAATTTTTGTAAGGACTAATTACACTTTCTATTATTATCCAAGAACTGATAATATTTAAAACTTAGACATAGGCACTGTAGTCTACAGCCGGTATCAAGAATTCCATAGACATGAAGCATTGCAGCTGCTCAAACTCTCCACGCATTCCACATCCATTTTAGAAATACAAGGTTTTAATTAAAAACAACTTATTCTTGCTGGTTTGGATTGTTCTGCAACAATCTCACTTATTAATCTTTGACCCTATACACCCAAAATGTCACTTGCTAAATTAACTGTCTACAGTACTGTTCTAATCAGATTATTTTAATACATATGCTTGCTATTGGCTCCTTTGCAGTCTCAAATAGATGCTTCACAGTCACTCTGATTTTTTTTTTTTTGAACAAAGTAATTCTGAACTATTCATTACATTTACTGATCGTGTCAAATTATGAATGACAAAGTTATTTGCTATGTCAGAATAAATGTAATATTTTATGTACCTTACTAATAGGTCCATATGCATGCAAAACTCATTGGTAGTCTAGAAGTAGCACGTTCAATTCATTTAAAATATCTTTTTTTTTCCACCACAATCTCTCTCTCTCTCTCTCTCTCTCTCACACACACACACACACACACACACTATTTCAACACACTAAGCAGCAAGTAAAAATTCAAACCTAAGGGTTGAACCCATCATCACTACCTTTAGCCATATCCACAGCTGATGGATTGGAATTGTTAACCTTCTCCTATCTTAAAATATTAAATGAAGATACATGTTCTTCTCTTAAACATGTTTCTTTTTTTTTTTTTTTTCCAGTACATCAATACACACTAGTTCTATTTACAAACCAAGGAAGAAACTACATCTGTTTTGTATCCTACAGTACCAAAATAAAGAGAAGTAATTCTACCATTAGGGAACACGTAAGAAACACATGCTAGTCTAGGATGGGCATTGTACACAGTAAATTAAGATGCTTATTTTGAGCAGGCTTATTTTAAAGACAGACGTTATTTGAATACGAGAAATAGGTACCTCAAGATACACAGCTCCTCAGCAGACCTACCCTGGGACAAAGAACATTTTGAGAGATCTGAGCTGTATTACCTTCAGGCAAAGAATTACGACTTCCTGTCATCGGGGAAATAGGGAGCTGAAAAAGGAGAGGAGCAGTGTTCTTCACTACCACCTCTTGCACACATTTGCAGGTGAAACTACCATTAGTGGAAACTTTTATTTAGTCATTTGGGAAACACGTTTCTCCTGAGCACAAAAACTCTAACAAAGTTGACTTTTCATAAATTGTTCATTTGCTAAGCCTGTCAGTTGTTACTAAAATCTAGTAACTAAAATTCCCTGAGAGATTGGAAGGTCCCATAAAAGAAACAACTTCCCAGTCTAGTAAATAAATCCACCGTGGAACAAAAATTATAATTTGGTAATTTGAGTTCAAAAATTTTATCCTCCTCTCCCCACCCCACCCCCATTTCTTTTAAGAATTACAGATCTTTGTTTTTAGTCAAGTTCCATAAAAAAAATATGCAAACTATTTTTAGAGGAAAATGAAACAATCTTGTGCTGAAAAAAAAATCTGCAAACAATTAATAGCAAAAATTAATAGTAGGTGTGAGGATATGTTAATTTGTTTTCTTCCAGAGGGTGGGGAAAATACAGTAGGATGGACATTTGAAAATCTAATTAATGTCCAAATCCAAAACTCTAACCCAGTTTCATTATTCACTCTAATTAAACCATCCCTCATGAACTCTACTGTTACAAAGAAACAATTATTTTACCTCCAAAGTACTGATTTTAAGAAAAGAACATATTGTTTGTATTTCTGCTTCTCAGGTGGAAGCAACCATTAAATTGTACTGCTAGCTGTAAACTGATTTTGTTAAAAAACAAACCAAAAAACCAGGCTAGTGCTGTAAGTATTTTAATCGCAGGTTGTAAGAGCAGAGACAAAAAGCAAGGTTTATAGCGAACAAAGCAGTCTGTCATGCTATTGTGCCCTGAGGGTGAACATAATGCTAGATGTTTTATCAAGTAAAATAAAAACAGCTTGTACCTTTCCTACATTAATTGGTTCATGATTGAACTTTAATAAACCCACAAACTGTCTTCAAAAGTTTCCTTCCCATTTTTTAAGCTTTATCTTCTTATTTAAAATTTCCTTGGTTAATGGAATTTCTCAAGTTCAGTGCAGTGACAGGATTTTATTACTATTTTGTGCTTTATTCTATTTCAAAGCATTTCAAGCCAGCATATGCATCCTTGCTCAAAATATTTTCTAATAATTTTCATCATATTTCTCTAATCTTTTCAACTAGCTTATCTCTCTATAAATTTATATACTTTTACAGGTAACTCAAAGTTGTATTATTTAAATGTTGTCCTTTAAGACAACAGTAACTATTTTGAAAACATTAAGAAGGGAAAATACATAAGGAAAAAACGGAAAGTAGGCATTTATACAGTAATCCACACTCTAAAATTGTTTGTTTCTTGCCACAAGCTAGTACACTGAGACAGCCAAAGATATCTAGTATGTAAACTCCTGTAGCTAGGTTATGTGAATCCCCTAGTTTGTGTGTTTAACTTCCAATTCACCTATTCTGAGAAAAAAAATATTTTTTTCATCTGCCTCTCAGTATAGTGCAATGTCTAGAAATAAACAGCCGGGAAACAAAAAAGTGTAGGTAGCCAGAACATAGCAAGTAATGGAAACCAACTTCTACCTTAACTCCAGAAAAGGAATCAAACTTATTCAGCCTGGTCACAGTTAGTAAAATAACTGATGAACGAAAGGGGCTTTGCAAAACCCCACATCCCTCTGAAAGATGAAGCTGTAGCATCCATTGACAATAAAATAAGTATGATGAAAGTGCTATTTCAATCTCTGCAGATACATTGTGCTAGTGCTACTTTTTCAGTTCTGGAGCTTCTAAATTCAATCATATCTGTTGATGAAACCAGCCAGCAAAGTCTTAAATTAGACTAATAAAATAGCTTATTTGGTGTAAGACCAGGTAAAATTGGATCTCCCATTTAGAATAAAACTGTATTCTAAACTACTCAAGTTACCTGTCTACCATTGCAATATTTATCATTCTAACAATTTCAGAAGAATCTCAGGGAGCGAAGGAAGAGTAAGGAAGAGTCTGGGAACTGCTCCCATCAACTCTGACTTAAAAGATTCAGTATCCTACTGGTTTTTGTTAGACTAAATTTATCCAGTCTTCCATGCAACTTCACTACTATCCATTTTATGAGGCACTTTACAGTTGTGCAAATTATCCTTTTATTTCCATAATTCTGATGTGTTTAGCAGAACACATCATTAGATTTATAAGGACACAATATACTTATTTTGGAGATTTTAACTGTTACTGTCGGTTTAAATAGGCAATGAAAACAAGTTTGCTTGGAGGCCCAGGGTTTTGACTTCCCTTACTTCAAAATTTTTATATTACAGTCTACTAAAAGACCATTCATCTTTTAAAAGTAGATGTGCTGGTCAATTTAAAATCTGAAGTCATGAATTCTCAAGTCTCTGTGAAGTGAAAGCTAGTTTGGGATACATAGATACTGCAGAATCAGATCAAGCACCTTTATACAGCCTTGAATTATTTTAAGACTGAGATAATGAAACAATGGTGCCATCTCCTAAAAAATTCAAAAAATCTAAGAAAAGATTAGCTGTCTTGTTTGTTCAATAAGCCTCAAAAATTAGATAAGATTGGCACCATTTGATTATGAATTAATGAGAAAGTTTCCTACCTGTCTGAGTACTGATTTTTGAGCTCAAAGTATGAAGCTGTTATTTTCCTATGGCTTTATGGTGGGAGAAAAAACATGCACTTCTCGTTCTTGATCTGTGTAATTATTATTTTTAAGCATCATGCTTGTACTTTGGAGAAAAAAACAACTCATTTTCTGAAGGTAGTATTTAATGTCAGTAATCAGCAGCAACTGCTGTTTCAGAGACTAGCAATTCAAACTATGCCGAAATAAACAAAACAGCTCTAATACAAAAAAAAATTAAAATAGCTTTTCCTCTAATTTTAAACCAGTGCAAGCCTTACATTGGTATGAGTTTGTAGTCATTACATCAGTGAACATATTCACTTCATCTGCACTCTGCAATTATGCACCATACAGCTAAGGCAAATACATAACAAGTCAGGTAAACTGACAAAAAACTAAATCACAAAAATAAAATGAGTGCTTTTCAAATACCACAGCACCTGTAAATAAAACTAAAAAAGATCCCATACACCTTCATACAATTTTTCTCCTCTAAAAATACGTGCAATGACAATACTCCATTCTAAATCTATTGCAGCCAAAGGATCCATTAGTGTATTACAGTTACCACTGAAGAATCAGTTGTTGACTACTTCCAATGTTATGGAAGCAAGTTTGTAGAAAACTCATACTCGAGTCCAAAACAGAGTAATTTTGAAATAATGGTCAGAAGACTGCTAACTGTATGTTCAGTTGCGCTTGTTCTCCTTGATTCTGTATTTGCTCCCTCAACTTTGACTTCCCTATTAAAATTAGGTCACTAAAAATTGCTGTTTTAGTCCCCCAACTCAATGGCTGCAGGATCTGGCATGCTGACAGTTTGAAGAACCACTTTATGAGCTAATGTAACTTGCCCATTTCTGCATTTTTGGCTTTTGGCCACTGCTATGAGGTGAATTTTAGTGCATAAAGACGTTTCTGTGCTAGTTCTCTCTCTAACGAAGTTCATGTCATCTTGTAAGATAACTGTTATAGCAGAAAGCTTGCTTACTACTAGAATCACTTCCAAACTTCATTAGGGTGGTAGTTGTGCACATCAACAGTGGATTATTTTAATAATCCCATTATAATTTTGCATTGACTATTTAATCCTTCACTACTCCCTCAGTACTAAAGGGAAAAAACAAAAGATTTAGTGCTGCCATCATTCTGTCCACCCCAAAAGAGTTAGCGCACAAACACTGTCTGTCCAGAAATGGAATGACTGACTTCAGCTAAACTAGAGACCATTGAACCCCCAGACATTAATCCCTTGGACTCAACAAGTACTTTAGAATGAAACAAACACTCTGGTTCAAAAGATAGCTCATGGGTTCCAAGTACAACAGAGTACACCGAAAACCATTAGAGTATTAATTTAAAAAAAAAAAAAAAGTAAAAAAAAAAGAATAGAAATTCATCTTTGAAGCTTTATTTGCCTGTGCCACTGCACATCATAGAAGCACTGAATGATTCAGGTTAGGAGAGATGTCCAATGGGTTTCTATAGTAAGACCCAACTACAGCAGGCTGCAGAGAACTACCTAGTCAAGTTCAAATATCTCCAAGGATGGAGACTCCACAACCCCTGAGCAGCCTGTTCCAGGGCTGACCATCTGCCAAGGGTGAAAAGAATTTCTAGAATATTCAGTTGGAATTTCTCATTTTCCAAGTTTGTCTGTTGCCTGTGCACCTCTGAAGAGCCTAGCTCCATCTTCTCTACTTCCCTCCTATTAGGTGAAGGAAATCAGCAATAACATGTCCCCTCTAGCTTCCCCCTGCCTCTCCTTGACTATCACACGCTCCAGTGTCCTTATCATGCTGTCTCCCAGCTTCTCCCATCACCTTACTGGTATGACTTTCTTTATTCTGGTATCTAAATAAAGAAGTTAGTTGCCCTGGAGTAATATTGAAAACCTTCATAAAGAGCCTCTCTCTTTCCCAGAAGTACTAGGCTTCAGGGCTAATTAATTGTATGAGGTACTACACGCATAAGGAAGTGGGTAGCTGAAGAAGCCCACACAGAAGTTTTGGTGTTGTCATTTTTAACAGTAAAAGCCTACTTAATGCTAATATTGGACAATATTTCCACACACACACACCGCCCCCACCCTCCACACCACCACATCCCTGACTGTCCTATTTTTTTTCAGGCTGAAGCAGCAGAGGATTCTTGGTCACATATCAACGCAAAAATTTTGCGGAACTAATTCATTGGTTAAGGAAGAATATGACAGAATATGTTTTAATTATTCAAGAAATAATTATCCAAAAAATACATAAAATTAAAGGATTGTTAACATGCAAAACCATGAATATATGAAAGCATATCCCTGAGACACCAACCTCAAAAGTCAGATGTAAGTCGATTTACAGGTGACTTAGAGCGATTTGTAGCAATGCACATGCACACAAAAATAAGAACCTCAGAAAAGGAAGGAAGTGTTTTTGCAAACAACTATGGTTGCAAGTGCTGATAAATCTGTCTGTAACTGATGGAAAACAAATTCAGCACCATTGAAATCAGTGGAGCTGTGCTGATATATTCCCTTAAAAGGTCAGATTCCCACTGTCATCCCCTCCAGCTCCTCAAGATGCTTCTTTCTTTTGCCATGATGCTGGAAATTATTCAGTTCTCTAAGTTATATTTCAGCCTAATTCCTTTTGCACCCCTTGTTCTAGCTGAGCTTAACAAGAATCATTTCAAGAGCTTGTTTAACAACTGAACCCATAGTCTCCAATATTTATTAACGGAAACAGAGCAGAGTCTTATTTTGTCTGATCGATAACAGTTTGAAACAATTAGGACTCAATGAACCACAGCACCACATACCTTGCTCACTACTCTACTGTTGCCTGGCAAACCTTTAAGATCATGCTTAATGCATTTTAAATATATACTTAACATAGATGTTCAGTTAGCCTCGAGGTCACTGGTGCTACACAGTACAAAGCAAATGTAATGCCTCACAGCAAAGCATTTAGGTACATGCAGAAGTCTAACGCATCATTCAGACTAAAAGGTGTGCTTCACCTCAGCCACTTTGCTGAACAGTGGCCTTCAAAACAGGAAGCTTGTTAGTTGAAAGCATGTAATATAGTACTTATTACCACTATCTCCTGCATCAGTGGAATTCATCCCATAGATAATTTTTTTTTTTTAAAAAGACCACTATTCAACTTATAAATACTATGAAGGTAAAGCAGTAGGAACAGTGTTCTGCATTAAAGAAAAAAGATCTTTTTTCCCTGAAGCATCTCGTTGGCTGTGAAACTTAACAGCTGCATAACAAATTCAACTTCAAAACAGTGTATTACTTCGTATAAGAATAGTTAATTGTCACTAAAGTTCAGAAACTAGAAGTGTTTTGTTCCCTGAAACAATCTATCAATAACTATTACATTTATATAAAAATGCAATATATTATCTGCTTCTGTTGCTGAGTTCCCCCTCCAAGTCATCTCCATAGCGGAAAAAACTAGCTCTTTTGCAACGATAAGAATGGGAGTGGAAGTGAAAACCTGTTACAAGAATATTTTGCTAAGTTACATCCCTGCTACTTACTACAGTATCTTGCAACCTTACCGTGCAACCATAGCTTTAATGAGATGTGACCAGAGTTTCAGAGCATTTGGTTATAAATAAGTATTAGTAGCTTCAAGGCAGAACAATTCTTACATCTTATTTTATTCTCCCAGCAATTCTTGACAGTAAAAATTAAGGTGAATCATCTTAGCATTGGTGACTAACTTACAATTTAAAAAATGAAACAAAAAACGTGAATTTCAATACAAAAAGGGCAAAACAGAAGACCACTAGAACTGGACACAATAGGAATATGGCAAGTTTAAATCCTGAGTTCTCAGCTGCTCAGCAGTATATGGAATCAATTGTACAGTTGAGCTACATGAGCATACAGCATACTTGATATACATTACTGGTCTAGAAGACTGATTTTTAATTTCTTGCTATAAAACTATGATTCTGCAGTCAGTGAGGAAGAGGTCTGTGTGCATGGAAGAAATATCACTTAAATATTTGTGTCTCATGCAAAAGTATTTAGGGATCTAATTATAAAAAGTAATGGGAGGAAGGAACAAAGACAGTGGCGAGTCTGCTGTTCATTTTATGACTTCCAGTGAAAACTAGTTCAAATCTGGGCATATGTACAACTATATTCTAATGGCAGAATGAAAAAGTGAGAGAAGCAGTGAGTTGGTCATTCTGAAGACACACAGCGTGGAAGTCACATTATGCATAGAAGCTCAAAAAAAAAAAAAAAAAAAAAAAAAAAAAAAAAAAGAATGAACAATATATCCAGACGTATCTGAACTTGAGTGGGTCCTGGCTGTGATTTCAGACAAAACTTACTTGAAAATAAAAGGTGCTGGGAGCAAAGCTTATAATGTATCTCAGCTTTAGAAATTATATAAATATACATTATATAATACACACATTGAGACAGGAAGCACTTATGTTTATATTTCCACATGCCTTCAAGACAAATTTTTACTTAAATTTTATAGGCTAATTTGTTGCCCTAGCATAAGAACAGAGCTTACCCTCTAATATTCATTTTACTATCTCTTTCTACCAATGTCCCCACCTTCAGGAGTACAAAAGTCATTTTGTGCTTATTGCAGGACTTTGTGCTTTTTACATTTCAACACTATAAATTTAATATACCAGTATGCATCTGTAACTGGAGTAGCTGCGTACAGTGTTACTAAAAAAGTTTTGAGGAAAAAAACCTTTGAGCTAAGTTGAATGGAAGCTTATAAAAATGCAACAATGCTTAATAAGTCTAAACACAGAATTGCAGCTATTGTCCAGTTGTTTAACATTTACATTGGGTTCGTGTTATAGTCCAAATTCACAAGCTGAAATAACAGTCAAAGTTTATCAGGTAAAAATAAAAATCAAGCCATTAGAAACATGATTTTTAAATATTCATTCTTTATCTAGCTCCTACACACCTTCTTGACAGGCTGTTTAGACATTAGCTTCCATTCTCTCATTTCTAGGTCAGATTCTCTTTTCTTTCTTCCCTCAAAGTTCTGAGTTTGTTTCACAGATGGTATTATTGTTTGAAAATGTTTCATAAACATGAAAAAAGAGACAGCTGACAGCATTGGAATCCAAATCTTCAAGTCATAGGATGGAGAAACCGGGCAGTGGTTGTACTACTGTCTGTGCCAACCTTCTTTCCAGGCCTGTTCGAGGTATATAATTTGTTTTCTATCTATTATCTGAGCTGTTCTGGGATTCTGCGGGAGAAACCTATTAACTTCAAGAATAGGTTAAAAAGCAATCCTACAGAAACTAGTGAAAATACTTGTGCATATAAAAAAAAAATCAAATTTGAATTCCTCATTTTTATCTTCTAGAATTTTTAGTAAGATACTAAGTCATAGCCAATGTTTCTTTTTTCTTACATCAGCATTTCTTGCAAATTGGGATACCAACACCATTTCCACAGAATATTAAACACTGAGCCACTGGCATCTCTTTTCTCCAATGTATATGAATTGAAAATGCTACTTAGGAGGGATTCCATGTCAAAGTTTTGTCTGTTACTTTGCTATTATTTCCCATTGTACCACTACTCCTCTTAGAATATATCAACCCTAGCAATTATTACTACGCAGCCAAACTGTCATATTGTCCTTCCATTTAATCACTGGTTCTCCTTCATTATCCTGTTAGGAGCTGGGAAAGCCAATCAACAACTCCTGTAACAAAGGCAATAATATGGGGTCTCCCCACTCTTTCACTCCAGGACCTTTTCCTCAAAAAAGCTAGCAACTTGGAGAACTAACAATAAATATCTACTAGCATTCACCACATAGTTTGAGCCAAGACTGCTGCTTCCATCTGTGTTTTTGAGTAATACAACCAGATAGAAAGCCATTACACATCCTGTCTTCAGAGGAAAAAGAATTACATATGTTTACATACAATTTCAGAGCAGTGTGTGGTGGAAGTACAGACATTTGCTGCTAGCTTCTTGTTTCATGAGAAGCATAAACTCAATACTACCAAACACCTGCTTCACCATGTCTTTGGTGCTTTTCACTCTGAGTACACTCCCCATAACCTTTGCCTTCCACAGGCTCTCTCCTATGGCTTCTCTCATGTCCATTCCAGACACATCGTCTATAAGAATTTAGAGACATCACTTTTGAAGTCACATCGCAATCTTTCAACTTCAAGTTACAAACAAAAGTAAGGTTTGATCCAGGCTGCCCTTATGACAAGGTGCGACAGTCTGCTTATCTGTATTGTGACTATGCACACTGAACTGTGTTGTCTCCAGAAGCCTGGTATAAAAATAAATGATTGCTCCTTCTTAGTAAAGCTGCTTAGAGCATTTTGGGGCTTGAAACAAGCACTGGCATTTCTCTTCTTTTTGTCTATTTCTATTACCGCTAGCAGTCTAGTTTATGATAATACATGTTGTTAAAGAATAAAAGCAAGTGGACAAAGACAGTCCACTGATGGCTTCAGTAATAACTCAAGAAATCTGTGATGAATCAAGTTTGAATTAAAGCATTTGGCAGTGCAGATGCAAGTAAGCAGGCTGCAGCCAGACAGCTGCTTATTTTCCAGGATGCACTGGGTAAGAAAATTGACAGCTACAGAGCTGTTTGAAACCTATTGTTTCATAAAGCAAGGTAGCTCATTGCAAAGAAAACGAGTCTTTAAAGGAAATCGGGGACCTACTGAGACAATTAATGGGTGCATAACCTGGCTATATTTGATAGTAAAAGACTGCTTTCACAGATGGAGATGACATACTGAAGGATGCAGTCTTAATGGTGCTGAGCTCATAGCAAACAATCACAAAATAAAGATTGAAGAGAATACCCAGGGCAAAGAACAAAGTATTCACCAGACCTGGTGGGTAGGTGTTAATTGGACAAGCGACCAGTGAGTGCTTTCACACACAGGAACATAACACACCACAAGATACTAGAACTGGAGTAGGATGTAACAAAGCCACACGCACCACAGTGGCTCAGAAACTGTAGACATCATGCAAAAAATAGTGTTTTGTACTTGAAATGGAAGCAAGAAAGCTGCCCACAATAACTAACCAGTGAATAAAAATTATGACAAGAAGTAGTACAACTCTGAAACATTAAAAGGAGAATCTTAATCTGGAAGTCAGGTGATCAAGTGTGCAGTAGAAAAATCAAGCCAGGCTGTAGATGAATGCCTTTTTTTTTTTTTTTTTTTTTTTTTAAAAGTCTGCCAAAATCAGAATTGCTCCTATCAACGCAGTCATGCATGATGATGAAAGCACAGCCTGTGATGCATAAAAGCAAGACAACGATATCATCTGCAATCTGAAGGAATCCTTCAAGACACTCCTTGCGTGCAAGAAATCTGCAAGTCTGCCGTAACCAGAACAAGTGCAGCTACCAAGTGAAATGACTGTAGCTGTGATCACAGCAGCCATATTCACTAAAGCCAAGAGAGACACTGAAATTCAAAAGGGAAGGAGAGGAAGTCACAGTATGTTATAATACCATTATTGAGTAACAGCCTCACTAACGACAATTCCAAACTTTTTTTAAGCAATTAATAGAGCAGTGCTTTGGTCAGGCACCATAGGGGATGAAATGTATTCTGCAGGACACTGCTCTTTGATCACTTTTTGGGGGTGTGCTGATCTGTGGCACTGATAGCAAGATCTGACTTTGAAAAGCCTTTTTAATAATTATAATGGCAATGAAAAGCAGCTTCATTTACTTTATCCCACATCAATCTCCATTACTGTGAACAACCTAAGCCATGACAATACCAGTGCTGAGTAGCCAAGTAGAAGTGTTGAGTCATGTTCTAACAAACCTATTAAGAAAGGAAAATTAATAAGATCACATCTCAGTACCATCATACTCCCTCTTTTCATGCAGCTATGCAATATATACATATCAGCATCTGCACTCCTATGTTAATAAAGAAGCTGCAGGCTTAACCTGGATACCCTCATCTCTGTTCACATCTGCAGCACTGCTGTTCTTTCCCGCTGTTTTCTCTTAAAAGAAGCCAAGAAAGCAGCATTTAAGTCTTTTGTCTTCTCTTTTGCAAATCCTGCACTATTATCAATTCCTGAGCAGAGAGTTTCCTGCCAGGCACCATGCCCAAAGCCTTGGCAGTCAGAAAGGTTTTAACTCATTCCAGGACAGATTTGAGTGTTTTGCATTGAATGGAAAGGAGATCAGTCACAGATCCAACAACTTGAAAATAAAGTTCAAAGTTCTCAGCAGAACCCACTTTTTCTCCATAGAGCTCTCAGAGCAACATGGCCAGCATTTGACTGCCACGCTAGGGAAGACATCTCCAGGCTGCATTGCAAGGCAGGTCGTCTCCTCGTACACAACCTCAAGCAGCCCAAGCAAGGCTTTGATGCCTCACACTGTCATTTTTACAGGCTCAACTCGGCACTGACAGACCCTTGTAAGCTTTTGCACTGTTACAATGCACAGCATCGTAATTGCTCACCCGCTGTAGGAATAAGCCACCATTTAATGCCCCACCCCTGCGAATTAAAACCTTTAAGCTGTGTAGTTGCGTGCCACCTTTGATAATTCAACCATAATTCATACCAAATCTGAATTAGCATATACTGTGAAATATGCATTTGGCTAAGGCTTTAATGGTTTTCTGAAAAAAATAAAACAAACATACAATGTGGATTCAGATTAAAATGGTGTAAATAGAAGTTAATGAATATTATTACTTGAGTTATTAGAACTTTCTGCTTGAAAAAATTTAATCTAATATTCCCATTTTTAGCATTGCCAACAGCACTGGGGCATGCAGTTCAATAGTTCAAAGGCACCAGCTTTATAATTGCTTTCTACAGACCTTAAAAAGGCATTTATGTTTCAGGATATAACCAAATGGAATGAATTACCCATAGTCGCTTCAAATGCGAGAAAAAAGTTATTACTGTGCACTGGGGCTACCTATATACCTTTTCCTTTGAGGAACATGAGGAAAAACTAAAATGCATGGTAAACAAATGAGAGAATTCTCTGATGAAAGAATCAGGAAGTCTTGGGCATATCCAGCTCAACCAGTGTTTTTAAATAAAAAAGATGAAATTTTTAATTGACATCACAGTTTTTCTTTGAAATACACCATTATAAATACCAAATTGCACTTTAGTGGGTATACAGAGCATAGAAAACAGTATGTAGAGTATGACAAGTAGGATTCTGACACCTGTTACCCTTATATCACTTAATACAGCTTACCTGAGGCAAGAAGCATTTCTCACTTGCTATCTTCAGGTCAGATGGCATTATAATATAAAAACAAATTTATTTTAACTTTGTCAGTTAATACTGAATGCACAGAGCATGCCACTGAAAGAAGGAATTATTTCATCCTCATACTGTACGTTATCTTGTTGATGGCACCATCAAATTTACTACTTCAGTGGCAGTCACAGGAATACCTGGGTGACTACTTATAGAAAGGATGAAAAATATATATAGAAAGGAAAAAAAATAAGGTAACTAGCCCAAGAATTACTGTTCTAAAACTCACATTTCTATTGACAGTATTTTATGAGAAAAACTCAACTTTCTTTAAACTTGCAGCAAGCCCAGTCCTTACTGGAAAGACTTGTCCTCTCCCAGTTGTCTTTATAGACCCAATCCATAATGAAAATTCCTTTTCAATATTTAGAAGAAAGGATAAAGCTTTTAACACAGATTTGTATTGCGTTCAGCGAAGGGATGGAGCATCAATCAGCTTGGGGTCCATATTCACCAGCCCGAGTTCATTCACATGAAGTACTGGCCTCGGTTCTGCATACACAGAAGCAACTATCCTCTGCAAGGTCACAGCAGATTGTAAACCGATCGCACAGAACACATGCAAACAATGAATGTGAAGATGAGTATCTGTGACAAAGTTGCAAGCTGCAAATCTGCCACTGAACAGGGGTCTCAAACCAAAAACAGTTACTTAAATCAAGTGTACTTTTCCAGGTTGAACTGCTCACCATCTCACATTTCCATAAATTAAAGAATCAGAGAAATAGTTATAACTCAAATACGTAGGAGCAGATTGACACAAATCACTCTCACTTAATCAGTCCAAGTGATTTCAAAGGCCTTACTCCACTCAAAGTAATTTAGCCTCCAAATCTTAAAGGTTCTGAGATTTATGGAATTCCTGGTGAATGGGAAAAGGTAAAAATGAAAGATCCTCCTTGACCTAATACTGCTATGGACTCCATAGTTCCTACTTCAGTCGCAGCTACATCAACACTGAAAGTACCATTTATAAAAGGAAAACCCCACAATTTTTGCTGAGGCTATTACTGAGATAATTGCCTCATAATTCTGTGTTCAAATGCCATGATCAATAGCTCTGTGAGCTTTTAGTAAGAGGGAGAAATAGTTTCAAAGAGATGGCATGCCTTTCTTTCTTGCATCTGCCATGAAAAATAAGCTGAATTGAAGGACTTCAGAAATTTATAAAGCCATCAAGTGAAACAGGGACCACAGACTGACTTCTCCATGGAGTGTCAAGATTGAAAGGATATGCAAGGAAAAAGGAGGATCCAGTGTAATCCCAGCACAGTTTGCTTCTCAGTTTTAGTGCGTCTGTGCAATACAGCAGAACTGTCAAAACCTGCTTAAACTAAACATTTAACTTGAAAATATTCCTCACTATAGAGACTAGTAGAACTTGCATTGACTTCAATGGGGATTTGAACCAAAAAAAAAAGTCCTTTTGAAAACATCTTTGAGCAGAAGCTCAGATTTTTCAAAGTTCCCCATAAATTTGGGAAGAAAAATAATATTCAAAACTCCTTCTGGTGGTTTGGAAGGCTTACCAATACAGACTGGATCAATATTTCAACACTGCTAACCATTCCCAAGAAATTGCTTCAAGTATTTTTTATTGTGAAATATCCATCTATTACTTCTTCCGTTTTAGACCACTGTGCATCATGAAAGAGAACATGTCCATGTTTCTGTCAAGAGGCTTGGGATCAGGCTATTGTCTCAGTGGTCTGTGAAAGCCTTTTTCTGTTTGGATACACTTCTGACATCAGCAGGTGATAGCTCGCCTGAACGCACCAAAATCCAAAGCGCTCTGATACAAGGAAGGAATTTAATTATGAGCTCAATATTCAGAGTGCTCATTTCAAATTTCAAAGCCTTCCAGGGAGATATTTTTCTTTTCATTTACACCAGTGCAAAACTAAAATATGTACAGTTTCTCCAGTTGTTTTTACATTGCACTGAGGTAACTGACAGCAAATTTAGCTCCATATTTCTGAGAAAGTGCACTTGAGAACAGAATGGCCATTGCACACAGCCTACTCACACAAATAGGAACAGCTTTGTCAGGCACAATGTATGAATAACCATCGCACCCAGAAGGACTGACTTTTAACCAAACATTTAAAAATAGGTTGTGGAAAAGCTAAGAAAAATCCATTTATAAAACACTTGGTTACCTTTTATACCTTTTAGTACAAGAAATTCTCCTTTTATTTCTCTTTTAATATAAAGACACTGTAGAGTAAGTCTAAGCAACTTCCAGATACTTTAAATGACTATTATTTGGGTTAGGGTCTGTGCACAAACAATGAGAACAAACAGAAAATTACTACTGAATACTATAAAACATTCCTCAAACAGATAATTACAAAGAAAATGATGATGAAAGATGCATTGGAAGCTAACAGATTGAACTATTAACCTGGAAGAAGTCTGTGAGCTGCCCAGACTGTGCACTTGGTCCATTTTTGGAGGTTTGGAACAGAAATATGCTCATAAGTATGGAATATTTGAGTGCAAAGCAAAGGGAGCCAGTGTACTCCAGAACCTCCAAGGGGCCAGGCACTGCTGCAAACACCAGCACAGGCTCCTCGATCATTACTGGATTAACATTAGGGGAAAAAATTCCCCTTATATCACACAGTACTGTATCACTGTCATAAAGCCTGAGGCTAAGCTTCCCAAGGGGAGAGCTCTAAAGTGAATAGACCAGAAAAGAGCTAAGCTTCCTGTGCCTCACGTAAAGACAGCAATAGCAGCTCTTTAAGGAGTGCTATTGAGGGTTTGGGGGGTATGGAAAATCTTCTACTTCCTAGATATTATGAAAACAATATGAAAAAAGGGGGAAAATCTTGGCAAAAGTTCAAAAGCAGGAAAATAGAGAAGTGACCTGGAAAAGGGAACAGGGAGAGAAAACCAAGTCTTTCTGGAGTCAAATGCCTCAGATAACAATAAAGAACTCCAGACAGACTTAAGAGCTGAGACAGCAGGCAAAAAGGTGACAAAGAGCTTCATAAACGTGTGGTTGTGCATTTAGGCACTGTAACCTAATGCTGGACCTGACGATTCCACTTGAGGACAGAGAGCTCGGAGCCACCACTGACAGTTCTGCAAAACCGTCCCCTTGCTGTTGGTGGCAGCCACAAACAAATGCTGGACATTGCTGGGAAGGGCTCTCGAGAGCCCCAGAGAGCAGCAGCATTAGGGTTGTTAGACATTGGAACAGGCTGCCCAGGGAAGTGGTCGAGTCACCATCCCTGGAGGTATTTAAAAGACGTTTAGATGTAGAGCTTAGTGACATGGTTTAGTGGAGGGCTTATTAGTGTTAGGTCATAGGTTGGACTAGGTGATCTTGAAGGTCTCTTCCAACCTAAAGGATTCTGTGATTTTGCTGGGACATCAAGTCCCAGGGCACTGAGCACGGTGTGCAGCTGTGGTCATCTCAGGGAGGCCACAGTGGATGGAGCTGGAGAAGGCACAGAGAAGGGCCGCTGAAGTGAACCAGTGGAGGGAGCAGCGGCCTTACCAGGGGGACTGAAAGGCTGGGGCTCCTCAGTCCGAGGGGAGAAGGCTGAAGGGGAGCTGTTTAAAGCCACTAAAATCACGAAGGCAGCAGATATGGAACTTTGCTCAGCAGATCCTGCAACACTTCGACTAGAAGACACTTGTTAAAGCTACTAGGACAGTGGCTAAAGCAAGTAAAGAAAGTCCATGTTTACACAGCTGGTGGTGTCCTCCCAGAATTTGAAAGGCAATTTAAGAGGTAAATTGTCATCATATTAGAAATTAATTTAAATTATTCATGGATCACAGATCCATTAATACGTACTAAAAACTCAGTAGTAAGTGTCCTTTAACATCCCAAACAGTTCTGGATGTGGAAGTTGTGAGGATACAGACATCAAAAACTGGTCAGGTGATGCACACTCCCCAAACAACATTTTATTGCCACAGAATTCTGGGTTAGATGACCAACACTGACCCAATAGAGCATTTATTGTATTTTCATTGCCTCAGTGTTTCTTCCCATATAATATGAAATTATGTCTGAAAGTTTCCTCATGCTGGTTTTGCATTTATCACATTTAAAAGGCAATGGCTATGCACTCCTTTTTTTTTCTTGCAAAAAGACAAGAATACCACCTGATTTATCTTCTTTACACCATGCACCTTTTTATAAATTTCCATATACCATATTAAACATCTTATGATAGAGGGTTCCCGTTCTTATCCTCTAAATTACCTCTAATTCTTTAATACTTGTACTTATTTTTTATATAAGGCAATTAGTACTGGCTACTCTTTCAGATGGCTTTACATAAGACACATTAGGAAACTAATTGTCACTACATTGTGTCTTTCTAAACTTGCAAGTCATGATTGTGCCCTAAACAGAGGTTTCCACTGAGCTGTCTACTAAGATGTCCAGGTAGGCTTCCTAACTATACATCATCTAAGCCATATATGTTCCCCCCCCACCTTGCTTGACCTTGCATTTATGAAAACTGAACACTGTTTCCCCCACACATCTCAAATAACTCACAAATCTTCTCTGGCAAAGAAGAATCAATCCTCTTCTGGACTTTATCCTAACTGCACCTTTGTCTTTTTCAAGATTGTGCATAAACACTAGACTTGATATGGAAAACTGTGGTACTCCACTTGCACCTGTTCTCTCCCCTTTTTCCCCACCACCCTCACCTTTTCCTGCACAAAACTACAGCAGGTCTTTCATTCTGCTGTTCTTTTTCCACTCTTAAACAAAACAAAATATTGGATTTTTTTTTTTTTGAAAGTTTGCTGCTTTGTTGTTGTTGTTTTTAAAACACATGAGTCAGCTATCCTTTCTGATCACCATAAGTCACTATCAGCTCTGGCTAAATTAACTGCGAGCTTGTCACCTCCCATACAATTTGCAGATAATTGTATTTCTCAGCCTTCCAGCTGAAGCCCTCTGGTTGGCTGTCCACATGCTAAGTTAGGCTATCACTGTGTGTGAAGCCAAAGATAATCTTTCTTCCTTTGGTGAAAGATGACCTATATGCTTAGCATAAGTATAGAGTGGCATGCCAAGCAAAATATCTAGAATTTAGTTTATCTTAGCTGAACTTAATTTTAATATTTAATTCACAGATTGGCAAGAAATCAGATTTTTGGAGGGAAAAATTTGTAATCACAGCAGATTTACATAAGGATGACCTACTCCCATTTCTTTAAGAAATACATATTTTTGAAATTAGGTTTAAAGAATTGGCTTGGAAAGTTATTTTCAGTTACACAATTTTTGTCGTTTTGTTTCTAACATAATACTAACAAAAAAATTACAATGCTGTAACCCCCTGTAATTAGTGTCTTGCCCATTTAACATTAAATCTGTCCAGGGATGCAGAATAATATGACTTCAGTGACACTGCTGGACATGTGAAATCATTATAAAGAGGCAGTATATGGAAAATCTCAAACTGTCTTTGGAGATCTGTTTTTACAAATGAATTCAAATTCCTTAAAGAAAAGTTCATTGTCATATTTTCTGCTTCATGCCAGGTGCTACCCAAGCACAAAATATTTTCAGTGCCAGTAATCACAATGGGAGAAGACGCCTCTAGTAACAAGCTGGCAGCTAGAGTACTTTGAACTCACAGACTGAGCGACATTCAGTTTTGAAACTGCATTATGTTTTGCTTCTCCCTAGTGAGAAAAATAAAGTTGCAACATATTAATGAGCTTTTGGAATGTCAGATGTTTCCATGGCTGCTGTTTGTCTTAGGTATATTGACAGCCATCTTTTTTCTGCTTTTTTTCAAGAAAAAAAAAACATTAAAAAAATAAGAAATTATAGTTATCACTATGATCCTACTGTACAGCTTACGAATACTCTATGTGGTTGTTGTGTTTTAGTTCTTTAGAAGCAAAGAATAACAAGAGCCTCCCTAATGTATACCTGAAGTCCAACTAAATGAAAAATACTGTTAGAAGAGACTTTAACAAATCAACCTTTTAATTTAAAAAACAAGAGGTAAACAAACAGTCCTCACATGAAGTTTAAAATAAACTCTAAAGGTCTTTTAACTTTAACAACTACTGAAGAAGCAAGCTGGACTGAATTATCCTATAAACTCTACTTTACGGTACTTTGTCTGAAGAAACCCACATCCTAAACAAAGAAATAACACGCTGCTTGAATTTCTAAGCAAAATGTACTAGCAGCCTGTGCTAAAAAGGACATGGCCCCTATTCCTTGTCAAGGAATTACATTTGTAGTGCAGAACATATCTTTTGATCTATGCAACTTATCCCTTTTATTCTTTTCATAAACACAACTAGATTTTTAGTGCTTATGTATAGATTCATACAGATCCATTTTCAGGGATGACCTCTAAGGCAGGCAACATACTTATAAAAGGAAAAAGAAACAAAATTCTGTACATTTTATATGCAGGTACAGAACTTCATTACAAGCTATATGGAGGTGCCCCAACATTTCTGTGGGCCTTATAGAACAAAAGCAGTACTGAACTTCATGTAGCATCCAGGAAAGGTGCTGAGAGTCGTACAGAACAAGCTTTGTTTAGCACATCGTGCAGTACTGAAACGTAGGAATTGCTATGTAATACACCAGTTCCTGCTCATACCTATGCAGTGCAGGTTTGCTCCAGCGTAGGCCCTGCAGTCTTGCTACCCAGACCCGTTACACAAGGCAATAACTTCCCTCCACTAGCAACTAAACACATATAGGAGTACAGACCACACTGATCTCATCCATACATCCATGAGGAAACTGCCAAGGACCTTACCTGGGCCTGGAAGCCAGACAGAACCCCTGGGACATGCCTTACAGGTATAGTCAATGTGTGGCCTCATGCCGCAGAACAGCAAATTTAAGTTGCCCAAGCAACTTCAATTGAGTGGGCTTACAACACTGGAAAGACACTGGCTGTGAACACCACAGCAATTTAACTCTTTGTTTGTTCTGAAATTAAATACTTCCATTCAAAGAAAGTGAGAAATAAAATCCCAAAAGGAGAGGAGGCCTGCCAGAGTTCACTATGAAAAACTAAAGCTGTGCTGCAGTAATAGTTGCATGTCTTTAGGAGATGAAGGTTTTACTAATGTGTTAGATATATATATATATATATATATACACACACACATATATACATACATACACACACACACACATATATATACATATACACACACACACTTATTATTTATCTATTTGATTAAATACACATACTTTCTGCAAAAAAAAAAAATACAGAACAGAAATAGTACTTGCCATCATTCAGGTTAAGAGAAGATGGTGAGGAGTTCCATTTAGGTTAGTCTCTAGGTTAGTCTCTAAGAATAGCAGCTCAACCTACCCTTGGTGCTAGATATTCTAATGGTCTGCAGAACGTATCCAAGTACACAGAACAGAAGCCTCAAAGGAAATGAAATACTGAAAAAGTGAGATCTAATTAGTGAGACTACAAACATGCCAAAAATGGGAAAGAATATTTGTTGGTAACATCTGCAAACCGCTTCAATGAGATATACATAACCCTTCAGATTTACAGATTTTCAGAGTGTTAGACAGTGTTTTACAAAATACATTAATTGGTACCACAGAAAAATCTGTGACAGAAGGGGGGGGGGGGAAAAAAATGATTATGCTTGTTTTCCAAAGCAAGGTATTGCGTTTTCATATTTTAATAGGTTTTGTGTTGTAGGATTGGAATCACTTCTTCCCGTTATTAAATGGAAGTACTGCAAATAGAAATCAAGATGGCTGGTCATTAGAGGGCTTTGTTCACCCAGTGAAACACAGCATTATAATCCTGTGCAAATGAAGCTCATGCACCTTGTTTCCCTGGATCAGCAAGAGACATGTGAGGAATAACAAGAACCTTGCCTTCATATCTGCACTACTGGGCTATACACCTGACATTTTGGGATAGATTGGCAGGGAAACAGGAAAGCCATTAACCTCCAGCCAGGTTTATTAAGAAGTGAAGAGACATAAGCGAGCAGAATGATGGAATCTGATGTGAAACATTGAAGTTCTTGACACTTTGCAGTTTAAAGCAAGTAAATAGACATTTGAACGAAGTTTTAACGCAATGTCCCATGCATTAAAACATGAATTGAAATGAAAGAACATGTTTTATTATTAGAAAGTTTGACTAATATTTGAGATGTTTCTGTTCAAAGACCATGAACATCATTTTTGAAAAAACATTGCAAGAAATTGTTTTAACTTTACATCAGTGTTCCTGAACTCAGCCTCAACTTCCTCTGCCTTACCTCAATGGTACTTTATATTTGTAACTGTAAAGGTATTGTAAATTGTAAAAATTGTGAAGATGCTATGAAGGTACACAGATTTTAGTTATTCAAATGAAATTTTGGCAGCTGTAGTTTGAGAAGTGGTCTTTTTCCCAAATGAATAGTGCTTCCTTTGCTTGAGACTTTCCCTGCTATTTCACGTGCTTTTTTCCTAGAGGTCAGGCTTAAAGAAAAGACTGGGCTACAAGCGTACTTGTAGTTCAAAATCTCTCCCTTCTTTGCTATTAATTGCTATAAGGTTGGACAACATCCAAGATGGTAAGACAGATGAGAACAAACATACAGCTCCAGGTTATCAACATGAACAGGGTATAGATTTTATTAGTTGCTCTACTACAAATCCACACCAAGCACATTCTGAAAGACAGATAATAAGATAAAGTACTAAGGTACTATAGCTACAAGGAAAATTTTGGCAGAGACCATTTTCTCAAGTACTTCATTCTGAAGACATGCAAAATTTAAGTTCCATCACCTTTATTTAATTTCCCAGTGTCACAAACTAATTCAGGACACTGTTTTAGCTAAACGTATCTCCCTGGGGGAGACGGGACCTGTGTGGGGATTAACACAGCACGCAGATAAGGTCAACTATTAATACTGAAGCAAATGTAAAGTGTTCCAAGAGATTAAGTAGGAGACAGAGGCCAGAGCCACCTTCTTGAAGCAATACATAGTCTCTTTAGGTGTCAAAGAGAAGGGTCAAAATCATGACACAGCTCTTCTGACAACTATTTTGCAATCCCTTCACCTACTTATGATATCACTTTCAGAGCAAAGTATTGCGCTCAGGGTGTAGTAGCTCAGGATTTGCCCTGCAGGATTGCTATGAACTCCTTCAGAAAGAAATTTACAATCAGAGCAACTTCAATTAAAAGTTCACTCCGTTGATAGCCTTTTAATCTTCACATGCTGGTAATTCAGGATATTTGATATAGGTTCATTCTCATACTATGCATTCCTATAATTTCTTGTTTCCAAACACTCCAGAGTAAGAAAAATGTTTAGATATCTTACCACCAAACCCTTCTCATTCTGTGTGAAAGTCACTTACCTCCCTTTTTCCTGGCTATTTGAGGAAAAAATTATGATTTCTCAAGCTAACAGCAGGGCTACTTAACTTACTCCTAAATCACTATAAATTCCATTGGGCTAACACAGAAAAACTCAAAGAACAATTGAACTTCTGTTGTGTCTGAAAACAATGGTTCAAACCTAGAACAACTCAAACAAACACCATAAAAGTGCACGGCAGCATCCACGAGATCAGAGTTTAGATTCTCTCCAATTATCCCAATATGCAAAAGACAAAAGCATATCCATGGTGCATTTGTAATTAATCAGAAATCCCAGAAGAAAAAAAAAAGGCTATGGAGAATAAACCTGCTTCTCACAGATGGGTTCTCCAGTTTAGAAATGAAGGCAACGAACACTTGATAAACAGAAGGCTTCTGTTTTCAGAACTGTCAACCTGGTATCCTGTAAGATCATGAAATCTACTTTCATTTCACATTCAAAAGAAAAATTCACATTGAATTATTGGAAGTAAAATGCAAATTCATCCTACCTCCTGCAAGGTGACTACTTGTAGGGAATCTTGATGGAATGTGTGACAAGCCTGAAAATAAACTTCAAGCCTGAAAGTAAACTTCAGCTGTAAGGCTGAGAGCTTAACGCACGTGCATCTGCTCCTGCAGTTATGCCATTTAAAGCACACTGTCAATTGCAAGAGGTAGTACAGGTATCTTATGCTACCAGTCCTACCTAGGAGCTTCCTGTATTGAAGTATTTTCGGGCTCTTGGTACTTTTAATTGCATCATGAGGAATTGCGTTTAAAATATTGGTTTCTAAGATTTTTGTAGCTTAGCAATAATGCAGAGGGTAATACGTCATTGTTTTATTTCATCCCCTGCAGCAATTTTATGAACTTAAATATGTTAGCTCACAGCATACGACACGTTAATACACATGTTGTGAGAGTAGTGCTTTCAATTTATCTACCAATAGTTGGCAGTGTTCACTTAATTCTTTACAGACATGAAAGCAATTCAAAAAGTTGGCCAAAAGGGTCAGATTGTCTGGGCTAGGGTTATAGGCTAGACTTCAACATTTTATCCAGGCACTTTAAGTCACTCCACGAAAATTAATTTTAATTTAAAAACCTGCAATGATGTATAACTTCCATTCTGCTTGCCTGTCTTTTTAATGGTCCAGGATTAAGATGTTATCTTTTGGTCAGCTCAAGCACACCTCACTACTCGTGGTAGCATCCTTTTTTGTATCATAGATTCATTTCTTTACTATCCTTCCTAATTTAGATTCCCATTAATATTATCGCTCCGACATATTAAAAAGACAATAGTAGTAATAACCTGGACTACTTGACTTGTTCTCCTCTGGTTTTACACCAAGCAGGTTTGCCATGACAGAAGCTTCTGGAACACCTGCCACTTTAATACTGGTATAATTGAAGGCTGATATGTTAGTTTGCATTATTTTAAATAAACAGCTCTTGCTTCATTCTGAACCATTAAATCAAAATATAGATTTTAGCAGGGGCAAAGATAAACTGGCACTAGCCACTTTTTAAAAATCTTAATTGAAAAAAAATCAGCCTTCATAGACTTCCATTTAATCAGGTGGTTTTATAAACCAGTAAGTTTCAGTTATAATTTTCCTTCCCCCAGAGTTTTGCAGAAATATATACATCTATATATTTTTATTTCATTCCCTGGGCTAAATATATAGTTTCATATATTTCTTCACTTGCTAATTTTACTTCGACATGTCTTCACTGACAACAAGAAATCACCTTTTGTGCCTTTCCCACATTCCTTTGGGCCCAATTGCATAGCCACAAACAAACATAGCTGTCATTGAGGTCACCTGCTTATCAACAAAACATTGTCTAAAAAAATAAAAAGCTACATGGCTGTTCAAGCCCTCTAACTTGAAGCTTTTTTGTTTGTTTGTTTGTTTTTAAGCAACATTGGACTCAAGACAAGTAAAGGGAAGGCTGAGGACTGGCTGGGAGCCTGAAGAGCTACTGACACATAGCAAAAAGTACAGGGAGAAAGGCAGAGAAAGGAAGGATAGGTATTAAAAACATGAATTACATTTACGCAGTCATACAAAACTTATTCAATACTATTTCCCACATAGTATTATAATTCCTTATCTCTTATCATTAGGATAGAAATACTTGGGAGAATATATCTTACTTTCACTTCACTTCTGCATTCATGCAGGCGATAACGCAATGCATTTTGCTTTCATGACATATTGAAGCTGCAAGCGTAGTATGAGGACAGACATCTCCTTTCCCTGTTCCTTTCTCATTGTCTGTTACAGACATAAGCATTTTAATTTGGGCTATGGTTTTTACGTTGCCAACATTTGTGAGAAAACAGGAAGAAATACTTTGATTTTAGATCAGACTAAAACAACCTCAAGACTGCTCCACCCTGGACCAAGGCAGCAGTTGAGATCAACGATACACAAAACCACATTTCACTTGAGAAGTATGGTATGTAGTACAGGCAAATACCCTTTTCTGTCCCCAGACATTTCCTAATTACAATTTGAGCCAGCTGGCTGTCTCTTTTTGCCTTACTTTGATCAAGATGTGACCCATCAAGACCAGATATGAGAATATTCTTACAGGCAATCTAACCTACATCTGAGCTTCAGGGCAGGTGTCTCTGCAGTCCCTGCTTCCTAAGTACCCAGAGAGGAGAACCTGCTGCTTCTAACCCCCAGCTAGCATGACCGGGTTTGCTTGCACAGCAAAGTAAAGGAGTGGAGAAGCAGTACGTTTACATGTTTTAAGATGTGCACAAAGAGACATACCTCATACTTCTGCAGTACAGACACAGCTGTTGCCTCTATTACTCTCCACTGACCGGTGTTTTGATGATTCTCATTTTACCCATGAAATTTGTAAGGCTCATGAAGTAGAAATGCATTTGTCCCTGATATACTATGTTAAAACGCTCTATCCTGAAACATACCACTAAGCAATACAAATCTTTAAAACACATAACCAAAGCTATCTAGCTTTCTTCCTTACTTTAACATGAGATTGTCTTTTCATGTTATATCATCACAAGCTGACAATTACTAAATATTCAAGTCTCCAGAACAGTAACAACATTGGCAATTTATTTCAAAGCTTGTGATGCATAACAAAAAAAAAAAATCTCAAAGTGATAGGATCTTATAATCAAGAGTATTATAAGTCATTTTAAAAAAACATGAAATAATTCTAGTTAGACATTAACATTTTTATTTTAAGAGTAAAAAAAAACCGTCTTACTGTAAGCAAATTGCTATAGAAAACTTCATTGAGTTACATAAACTCAGTGTTTCTTACTCTCATCTTTGGCACTGAAAAATAGGAAATAGTCAAATATAAGAAGCCACAAATTCTGAGTTTTCAGTTTTGTATTTCAATATTAAACTGCTTCCAAAAAAATTAGAGCACAGATTTTATATTCTATGTGGAAAGGAAATTGGCTAATTCTCAGAAAGTTTTTCTACTTATCAAGTGTAATTTACCACAGCATTTGACTCTTGTTAAAAGATGGAAATATCTTCTTTCTCCCAAGCTAAGCAGTAGCCTGACCAGTACCTTAAAAAAAAGAAAAAGAAAAGAAAAAAACATCTACAGTATTCCTCCTCCCTTGTCATAGACTTGAGTGTCATTGCCCAAGAAAGTAGATTTCTGTCCTTCTGCTAACTTTGACACTTGGAAAAGTGTTTTATTTTGTTAATACAAAAATTGAACATTATACTGAGCAACACCAGGAATACTTCATCTTTTGCTAACAGGCATGTTAATAAAGAGATAATCCTCTCATGTTTATGCCAAGGCTGAGACAATCCATAGTACTAAAGCAAAATCCCTCACTCATCTTCTCATGTTTATGCCAAGGCTGAGACAATCCATAGTACTAAAGCAAAATCCCTCACTCATCTTCCACTTATGCCCTGTTAATCATATAATGTTATTACAAAAAAAAAAAAAATAGTAAACTAATTACTGTTCAGACACTTCTCTCTTCCACACTATAAACTAAATTACTTTCTCATGGACATATTCTCTCTGTGCAGTTGGACTGTTTGTTCTTTCTCTTGCCCTCCAGGCTGTTTAATGTCATTTAAATTTGGAAACACCACAAGCACAGAGATGCCTTCCCACATAGCTGGGGTGGGGGGGTTCCTGAGCTTTGCCCCCACCCCACCCCAGGGAAAGAGGGCAACAGTGGGACAGAGAGGAAGCAGTAGTGGGAAAACAGCATTAACCAATTTCCTCCTTGATTATCAGATCCAGTTTTGAATTTTATTTGTAAAACATTTGGAAAACATTTCCAATGTTTGGAAACATTGGAAAAGCCTACTGGATACATCACTACATAGCCTGACATTAATTTGATACAATGCATCAGTAACAACAAGCACAAAGTGAATTACATTTATTCCTTCATTTACATACATTATCATTATATAGAAAGATTATATAGGATCAGGTAATATTAAGCAGAAGGAGCAATGAGCAGAATGAAAGTATAATAGTACAATGCAAACACACCGGGAAAGAGATGCCTAATTGAAGAAGATGCATTTAATAGAAGTTTGTGGAATGGTGCCTTTTAAGAGCAAGAGTTGGCAGAAAGAAAGGCTGATGGAAGAGACTTGCTAGAAGCTCGTTTATCCTTCTTTTAATACAGAATTACCCTGTAAATGAAGTGTTACTCTGAAGTGTTTTCCCTAGTCTGATTTCCTACTATTAAAGTTTAGGACTCCTGCCTCACCAGGGTTAGTGACTTGAACTTCAGAGAACTGAGCATTTTCTGCCTTGGTTTCCAGGCAGACCTGCCTTCCAGGCAGGTTTTCGATTCCTCACCACCTGCTATTTATAATCTTACGCTTACAGAAATCACCTATGGTGGATAGTAACAGTGATGTAAGTCTTCAGCCACCCCCTATTTCAACAGAAGTAAATTCCTTCATGGTAAGGAGCAACCTGCAGAAGATAGCAACTAGCTTTCACAAAAA
>VXAA01006133.1:2989006-3009254 GCA_013399115.1 Anseranas semipalmata
CCCCTTAAAAAGAAAGATATCAAGCCAAAATGAAAACAAACTTGCATGTTAATAATTAAGAAGTAACACAAATAAAGAGCTCCTTTTCCTTCTGCTGTTTTAGCACTATACTCTATCCTGCCTGGGGAAATAAGCATGAAGGTTTTGTTTTGTTTCCTTTTAATACCAACACTGAATCAGAAACACTACATATAAAGCTGTTTCTTTTAATGTAAATTTTGCAAATTACATAATCACTTGTGTTTGGGCTGGATTACTTATTCCCAAAATACTAAATTGGTGTTCCAGGGGGAAAAGGTTTGAAAAAAATATTGCATACTGACAGCCAGCTCTTTCGCAACAACAAAAATCCTATAGCAGCATCACATTAACAGTGTAAATCACCTACTTTCAAGTTGCTGCTTGGAGTTGCAAGTCCCTGAATCCTTACATCAGTCTGTCCTATTCCTAAAACTGACGTCAGCTAATCTGCTCTCAACAACAGCCCTAAATGCATATGTTCTGCTGCCCAATGGCAAGGTTCTCTCATAAATTCCCTAACCCCAACAGTCTGGCAGAGACCAAGTTTACAAGCCTTCAGGGCATGCTGCAGGGCTTATCTATTTATTCATGCTTTTGCCCGAGGGGTTGGGCTGCAGAAGCAAAGAAGGTTGGCAAGTTCTTTATTTGCCAACTAGGTCAATTTTATGTATTAATTTATGTACATGTGCCTAGAGATTGATGGGCACACTTCATACAATAAAAAAACTTCTTTGTCATATCCTAAATAACTGACAAAATAAAAGGAAAAAACTCTCCAGGACTCCATTATAGACACGTTCCTGTGAAAACTAGCCAGCAACATGGGTACTACAAAACACAAGAGAGTTGGTTAGGCCCAAAAGGAAAGGGGAAAGAACACAGCTTCTCACAGGTTGAGATACACATGTAAAAATCTAAAGCCAATATAAAATTTTTATTTAAGTACATTATCCTGTTTGGTACTATCAGACCCTAAGTCTTGAATTAGGGCAGAAGAACACAAAGGAGAAATTCTTCATCCCTCTCAATATAACTATGCATAAGTTTGCAAAGTATTCAGAAGGGTTAGAGATAGTGCAGTTCACTAAACTTGGGAGGAAACAAAAGGAGCTTCTATGAAAGGAGTATCCTGAAAAGCAACACAAAATAGTACATTCATGGTGTTATACTGAAATAATACAATCAATACAAGAAGTCGATTGGAAAGTGAAGGTGACTGCTGAATACTTTGCAGCAAGTCTAAGGAGACTTTCCTGCAGGTGTTGTTTTGACCCTGTTCCCTGAGGAAACACAAGCATATGAGATTGCCAAGTCTGGGGCACAGCTTAGAGATAGCATTGTTTTAAGGAAAAAAAGGAAATACATTTAAGGTGACAAACATCAGTTCTGCAAATGTATTTGAAAGAAGTGCAGCACATCTTATGGCACCCATTTTCTATTTTGATAAAATGATTTAAATTAGTAAATTACTTGGCAACGCCAAGTGCCAGTAAAAAGACATTGCCTCAGTGACAAACTTCCCCTAATTTGAGACTGTTCATGTCTCAGGCCAATATATTAAACTATAGCAGAGCAGCAGTATTCAGAAGAGCCAATAAGAGGCATTAAGAAGATTTCAGAGATGCTAAGAAAATCTTCAACCCCATAAAATCTTTGCTGTACATTTGCAGTTTCTCAGAAAGAGTTAAAGTGAATCATTCTGGCTTGGGTGGCTGGATTGACCATTTTAAGAATTGCTTTGCACTGATGGAGATACAAAGTGACAGAAATGCAACTGAGGATAATATCAAAAGCTATAGTGATCAAATACCAAGGGCTTATAAAAAAAGCTAGGGGAACCTGAAGTTGTAAGACAAGGGTTCATACTGTCTTTAGAAATGTAATTCAAACTAACAGAATAGCTCATCTGACACTGACATTATTTCCAAAGGGAATGCATGGCATGGTTGCACTTCTATTGAGGGAAAGAGATGCAAGACTCAGACTTTCACACATACTCCAAGTATGAAATCACACATTTGCCTCGATGATCGGCATGTTCCAAATACCTTCGAGAAACATTCACAGCAAGTAAACAGAAAACAGCGTGTACTCAGAATAATACAAGTAGGGCAGAACTCAGGAATTTAACTCACTTTACAAGGAGGGAAACAAATGCAGTCACAAACAGGAATGTAAAATGAAAATGGATAATATGCTCAGCAGGTCACACTTGAGAGCTTTCTCTTCTAATATCTAAATTACAGGAACATTCCTAAGTATGATCTATCCTTTTTACAGAGGATATTGACAATATCAATAGACCTTTATCTTAAACTAATGAAAGTGTCCAAGCTTCACTAGTCTGTGGTTAGCTAATAAATTTGTGTTTTAGGCCATAATATCAAAATGCTTTTTATGTAAGACAGAACCCATTCAGTAATTCCCTCTGGTTCCAGGTATCCTTTTCCTTGATACATGAAATCTGTTCCAGAAGAGGCAGTCAGACCTCGGAGCTGGAAGACTCATAATGAAAACCTGTGGGCCTTTTCCCATTTGTCATCCCTGAGCTCTGGCAGTGACTTACAGAGAACATCATGCTTCTCAACGGATTATAAAATGAAGTTCTTCCTTAAGCACAAACAGAAACTCCGGATGAAGAATACCAAGATGACTTTAAATTTCAAACTTACCTCCTACCGCTGTTGCGGGATAAGGCAGCCCATAGCTCAGCTGCACAATCTGCTGTGTGCCTGTTCCTCAGTGTAGGTAGGGGAACAGGTGGATTCAAGCTGTATTGCCAATTCAGCTTCAAGTTGTGTTGAAATGCTACATAAGATATCCTTACTGTAAACAATCGTCTTGTCAGGTTTAGGGTCAAGTGCCCTGTACATAATGCAATAATTCCTACGTGACAGGTGAGGTTAATGAAGTAAACTCAGCTTTGTGTTCAAAATAAACTCAGAAGCCTGCTACAGCAATTGCTAAGTACATTAACTTTTCTTTGACAAATACAAACATTTTATTTCGGTCTTAGCACTATATAGAGATTCAATAGTGTTCATTGACATTATTGGTCTAAAACCTTATTTAACTATAATGAAAAATGAAATATATGAAAACCCCTGGAGTATCATTTGCATTGATCTTTTTCATTCAATATATTTGCATTCAGTATTTTTATGATAGCAATTGAAAAGTATACCTGTTTTTACATATAACTGAATAAGTTTCTGAAAATCAAAAGCCGGTTGCAGAAGTTATTTACTGTGAAAAATTCCGTTTTACTTCAAACACTATTCACCTTACACAGTAAAGTCACTAAGCCACTAAGACTTGAAGAATGAGTGTCTAGTATCATGAGTTTGAGATTTTTTGGTCATCTATTTTATTTACTCAGAACTTCTGACATAATTGTCATCAATACTGAAATGCTAAAAAGTGATTATATTATCCAGTCTATGTGGTTGGAATGGAAAGAAAGGAAAAAGCTGTTTTTTCCAAGGTTTAGGAACATTAAGTCCTTAATCTGTCTACTTGTTTATCATGAGATCGCTCTGTCTTTGTTGGGGATGCAATATCACACATGACAGATGGTCTGCCAAAACCCTATCACGTTTGCTTCAATTATTTGTGAAATACTGTAGAGGGGGAGGGAAGAACTATGATTATACAATAAAGTCTAGAAGAAATACAAAGCCAGGTACTAAACCACAGCAAGAATGATATGCTGAAGCAAATAGATATTCGTGCACAAGTTACTCAAACCACTCCAGAATATTCCACTTCAACAGAAATGATGAAAGTACAGAGCCAAATGAGCATGATGTTGACCCAAATAGTTGCATTATTCATTTTGCTTTTTTTCCCCAGCACTCCAAAGGCACTACACCTTGCTTTGCATAGTTTGTCCGTAACATTACATTAGTAGTTCTATGAGAGTATATGTAAAAGATAATTACTACAGTTGGTAGTGTAGCTTTAAGTCTAACCGCAAAAGGACCTACAGGGCAAATTTGTAATACAAAAGGAAATCAAACCACCTGCTAGGTCTAAGGCAATGCTCAGCACAACAATCAGAGTTGTGCTTTTGTTTCGCTTAAGCCTTTAAAAATGCTTTTTCATCAGCCAAACAGTCAAGGAGCTGCCATGCAGGAGAATGTATGCAGAATGGACTTATGAAAATTCTCCTTCACCTCCACACATTTTATGCATCTGCCACAAAATGCAAATGCCAACAATGTGGTACTACTTTAACAAATATTTATGGTAAAAGAAGAAAAATATGTAATGGGATTTATAAATGAAAGGATGTTCATACATTATTTTTTATTTTTGATGAGCTAAAAGGGTTTTACCGTGTAGCTGCAGGAATTCAGGAAATTTGAGGTGAGAATTTGTTAGTTTATGTAATCTGACTTGTTGCATACTGCAAACCACACTGCACTTTTACCAGCTACCTCTCCCTTACTGGATCCAGTAAATTGTATTTATCAAGATTATCTTTCTCAAGGTGCCAAGACTTCTTGTGAAGATGCCAAAAACAACAACAACAAAAAAAACCCAACCAATTACTTCTGACAGTATGTTCCAAAGGTTCCTCTTTATTATGTATGAAAAAGATCCAAACATTGATTTGTTGTGGTTTCACTTTCCTGCCACTGTCCATTGGCAAATGCTCCCCTTCCAAAATTCTTCTTGGTGCTTTCCTTGTAAGGATACACTGACAATTTATCTACTATATTGAAAATCACACATAATTTAAGTACACAAGTATAATTATATTAGATAACTAGATATTTAAGTTGTGTGTTTTTTGTTTTTGTTTTTTAAATCTGCCTCCCTATAGGAATATTTGCTCTATCCAGAACTTCCAGAAGGAAGCTACTTTCCCCACCTTTTAACATCGATCATTCATTTTTAAGTGCATGCACTAAAACCCCAGTTAACTTCATTACTGATTTCAGTGTTACAAAAGCTGCCTCTATATTTGTACTTGTATCTGATTGTCTATTCAAGAATCAGTAAATAGTTATATTCAAATCAATATAATTGTTAGATATGAAGGCCAGACCCCTCTCCAGCTCATAAGTGACTAAGCATCTTTGTTCTACACTGTGGGGTGCTTTATCCATAACCCCACACTGGGTTTTACTAACATGAATTGTTTGAACTGAGGCCCTTTTGTCAGAACAATCTAAACCACACAGCATGCCTAGCTCTTCCGAATTATTTACACTCCACTATTCATTCACTCACCTTTTGGTTAACCATGCAAGCTCCTTCACCTGTACTTGATTTTCAGATCATTGCTAGAGATATTGAGTGATACTGGACATAATACCAATTTGCACCAAAAAATCCCCATAATTATTCCTTCTTCAAGTAAGATTTCTTTCAAAAATTGTTTTGAACTGTAACAAGTGTTCATCTTTTCCCAGGTGTACTTAAATGATAATGTATAGGAGTAATTTTTTCCTCCACAATCAAAAATGTTATGCAGCATGAGATGAAGATACATCACATCTTCACAATTAGAAATATTTGCCACATTTAAATTGCCAGAAAATGAAACCAGCTTGACAGGGCATTTTCCATAAATCCACAGACATCATTAATCCATATTATTTTCTATGATTTCACTTCATCCTAATACCAACTGACAAGACTAGAGCTGCCTTGGGCATCCAGCTAGGACATTGCTCCCTCCCGTCTGGCTTAAAAAAAAAAAAAAAATCAAGAAGTTTCTTACATGCATATGAGAGTCAGTACACTTAAGATTCTGTAAATACTGTTCTGAGTACAAAACAATTTGTAAGTGGTATTACATAAACTATGCAAACTATTCAGAGAAAAAAGGTCTAAGTATGTCATTATATGTTAAATCAACACTATTACCATAGATTTTCAGTCTTACAGGAATCGGAGAGAAAAGATAAATCCTTTTCATTGCTTCAGTACTTCTTGAGACAATTAACCATTTTGATTCCCCAAATAACTAGCAAAAAAAAAAAAAAAAAAAAAGATGCAAGATTGACTTCTGCGCTCATCTCCTGCCCTCATATAAATATAACAAACTGAGCCATTCCTTTCATTTAGAAAGGAGATAATAAATAAAACCAAAGAAAGAGGATGATTAGAAATGTGTTGCTTGCTGTCAACATTGGCAAAAACTAAACTTTTGAAATGACTAAATTATGTTCTTAGAGACTTTAGATTTTGTTTCATGAGGATTTGAGTCCTTCCTGAATTAACTGGGAGTTTTGACTGAAACCTTAACCTTCCTGCTTAGAGATAACTAGATCTGGCATTTTGGGGTGAAACATGCCTGAAATCTGAAGTTTATTTTAACAATTCAACCTCCAAGCTATACAGTAACAGATCTTGGAAGTTACTGTGAGGCAGTGCATTCCTGCACTGTATTGCATGGCTCATACAAATGGACCTTTCACCTCTTCTAGTGTAAAGGTTGCTTTAAAGTCAGATTACAGTGTGAAGTCTGGTCCCTGCTCCATTGGTCTACAAAAACCTTACCCAAAATGAATAGTGGCTTTCAGGTTCAGAAGCAAAGTTTCACATCCATAGAAGGCTTAACACTGAGTCACCTTCCCTCTTCACTGCACACACCTCTTCTTTTGTTCTTTGACATGTAACACTTGTCAATATAACACTTCTCAACATTTGAAAGCAAAAAATCAATAACGGTATAAGAGTGCTCCAGGAGCATACGCTAATTGTCACCACCTTAAGACACTTCAAAAAGGTAACAATCAGTTCAGTGTCCATTAGCTCTATGACCTCTTCAGATCAAACATCCACCTAGAAGAAACATTAAGACAATTTGAGGTTCACTGGCAATATTTGACAAGAATAATGACATTGACAGAAAGTGATGGAGCTGCAGTAGACGTAGAATTCCCTACAAATGGTTCCAAAAAGCACCAGTACAGGGCAGTGTGGGAATCACAGATTGTGAAGAAAATTAAACCACCATGTGATATATGAATAACCCAAATTCCTTTCTCTCACTTTTCAAGAGGTGTGATAATTTCAGCTATTACTAATATGCATTTTGAGTATGAAATCAGAGATCTTGGAGTTGTCACGGAATGTTGCTTCCTGCTCATTTTTCTGGCAGTGAAATCTCTTTGGCCATTAACAAATAATTCCTTTTGGAGAGACAGGGACCGTAGTTCAGCTGAGTAACTATCTAATTTCTTAATAAAAGAAAGCAAGTCTAAGTTACCTGTGAAAACGATGGAGGCAATGTCTCTGCAATTACCAATTGTCACAATTGTCACTCTTGCAAATTCAATCACTTTTCAATGTCTTGTTCAAAACAAATGTGCCATCACATGTGTCATTGCAGATGATAATTATATTCAATCCTATTTTTGAGTCTTCGTTGTAGGAGGAAAACAAAATAGCATCTGCACTTCAGTTATTTTTTGCTTGTATATGTGAACAGTTAACTGTAAAGAGCGTTAATGTTCAAGTATATGTAAGTCATGTCTGTGTAATACTCTAACAAAGAGAAAGCATTCAGCATCCACACCATTTCAGAGTAAAGAGACTAAAAGTAAACATGCAAGCTATGTAACATCAGAATTCTTTATAGCTGCCCTATTTCAGTTGCAGAAGTGCACTTTTCTTGTCTGTCTAGCCTTATGGAAGCTGTACATACTTTAAACAGTATGAAATTCAATAATTTCAAATAAAATTTAACTACAACAGCAACAGCAAGCCATTATGTTCCACCAATCCATCATTTTTATACAAAAAGTGTATTTTCTTCACAATGAGCAATTTATAGATTCAGACAGTACATCTGGGATTTATGTTTGTAGTCTTTCACAAAAAATAGTTCTAGTAAGAGTAAGGCTAGATAAATATTGGAAGAGGTTGGCATTTTGTGCAGATTATTTTTAAGATCTGAAAATAATTTGGTAAGCATTGCACCAAGTAGTACATAGAAAAATCTGCAGCTGGGAAGTTGACATTATTTTCAAATAACGTATATGTTCCCACCGGGGAGAAAAAACACTTCCAAATAGGTGTTATTTGCACCATTTGCTTATATTTAGCTTTGAGAGCATAACCTCTTATGATTGCTAAATGTGTAGGACAGTTTTCTGGTGATTCACACTGTGTCACCTGCACACAGATAGAAGCTTGTAGCACAAAACAAGCAATAGTTTATAGTAACAACATATATTAGTGATATATAGTGATATCTACCTTTTTTGCTTGTGATTTAAGAGAATAAATCACACACACACACTCCTGGTAGCCCTTGGGAATTCTACAGGCAGTCAGTCGCATGCATACTGAGAAGCTGTGGTCCAGAAGTATCTCACTCCCTTCTGGAGAGGGCCAGTAGCCCATTAAGGCTTCCCACTACTCTTTTAAAGCCAGTTTTGGTATCTCTATATTGCATCCTTAGCAATCAAGCGTGATTTATTTATTTATTTATGTTAAGAGCAACAGCAGCCTTCACAGGTAAATAAATCATGCCATGCAATGAATTTGGATATTCATCCAGTGGTTTTAAGGAAATATTAAGTATTAGCATTCTTGATTTTTCTGTAAGTTGGCTAGAAATACTAAAGGGCACCCTCTCCCCATCCCTTAAAAATAATGTAATTTCAAAGCAGTTTGATACTAAGTTACCAATTCAAGCAGAAAACATCCCTCTTTTGAAAAGTAGTTTTTTGAATACAAGATTGTCTTCTCCCATTCTGAAAACAGATCCTTATTTTGGGGGAAAGAATTAACATGTGACAAAATACCCAAGCAAACCTAACCACTTATAGGAAATAATGGCTAAAGTTTTCCCTTCAAAATCTTAAAAATCTTAAGATCTAGCACATAAAATACCTTCTAGTAAGTGTATAAATCCCAAAGCCAAAGTGGCAAAGAGTTATTTTTCAACTCTAGCCAATCCTTTATTACAGTATGAAATTAATTTGCCGTAAATTATGTCAACAATATACAAGTTATATTAATGAAAATAAATCTCAAATACAAGAGTAACATGTTAATCTGGTCAGACAATCAAGGTGTTTTCCCAAATAAATGGGCTCAAACTGCTAAGTGAGTTGGCTACAGTAATATCTTCAAAACATTGCATGCAACTAAATTCCTTCTATAAAATCTTCTCATATATTTTCAAAATTACAGGAATCAAGTAGTCTGAAATGTATATATTAGTAAGGGATGTTTTCAGCTATTTTACTCTGTAGAAATGTTGCCTATGGATAATCAAGCTTTTTTTTNATATAGAAGAATACAACCTACTTATGCTACCAACATTATTATTTCTTATTGATATACAATCTTACCTCTTTAGCTGTAATAGTTTCCTAATCTATTAAAATTGGTTCTACACTACAGACATAGTATGTCCACACCAAATGTTACCTTTAGATTTGAACAATGAAATGAATAAAAAATAATCTTAAAGTCTTCCTTCCTTTTTCACTTTTTCTTGGGCTTCTCACTTCCAAGAGATGAAAAGTTACTCTTCCAGAAATCACACCCCAAAATGAAGATCAGTAAAAAAAAAATCATGCAAGTAACTTTTTGAAAGGTTCTCCACTACAGAGGCATGCATAGGAGAAGCTTTGAGATCTTTTTTGAAAAAGCCTGACTTTTCCTATTAAAATTCTTCACTTTTGAGCCTTGAATAGCTTCATTAATGTAAATGTGTTCAATAGTTGAATTAATAAAATTCTCATCAACACATCGGTACTGGGGAACAGCAACAGTGTCTGGTCTGTAATAATATCCATTAAAACTGTATATACAAAGTACAGATATTCTGAAGTACTTTAAAAACCCAGAAGATATTATTCTCATGCACATAGAAGTCTCAAGGTTTAATCAATAGTCACCCTAAATAAACAAAAGAGTGATATCCAAGGCAGTTATGGTAGCCCTAAAACTAAAACATTCCCAGTTGTGAATGTCTTGTTTGCAAGACTAGTAACTACTCACTTCATTTATTGCCTGCAGCGCAATTATGTGCAATCATATCTGCTACCTACTGTCTAAACTGTCTACAGGATCTAATGAACAGTAGTCTCACCTTGCTGCTAATAAACTAGTACTCAAGGTACGTGAAGCATCACTGAGAAATAAGCACAGAGAAACAGAAAGCTGCTCTTGACAGACAATAGCATGTTCTGAGAAAAAAACCAAAACCTTTGACTAAAAGATAACAACTTCAACTGTCATGTTCGAATGTTATAGAACTTTTCATTGCAGAAGCATTTGAAAATGTGCCTTTGAATCACTGCAAAGAAGTGACATTCAGCAGATCTGCTGATTATTCACAGTTATTAATGATCCTGTAGTATATTTGTAAAATGGAGAGTATTAACCTTGGTGTTCTGGTTAAGTTCCAACTTAGGTAAATAAAGTTCACCTGCTGTGATTCAATTTCCCACATATTTGGCATTGGATACACCTATCTTCACTTCTTTCCAAATACACTTCATGCAGTGTCGTGGTGGCAGAGGTGACTGCACATTGGCTGTACGGCGTTAAATGTGAAGTAATATTTGTTCAAGGAAGAATCCACTTATGGACCAGAAACTCATTACACTTATACAAACACTGTGTCAGAGTGCATAGGCTGTGTTTATAGGATGCAAAAGGTATAGAGGAAGATTAAGATTTCATACATGTGCTTTTGGCTTTATCATCATTATATTGGCAATACATAGTGCAGAAATATGTCAGTCACCACTGAGCAACATAGGATGCATGATGCAGCTTAAGTTACAGGCCATAACCTCAGTGGCAAAAATCCTAAACAGCTTTCAAAGCCTCAGGATAAAAACACCCAATAGCCCATGAAGTGCCATTAAAGGTCCCTCTCCCAGTTTGGATTCATGTAGTATGCTAGCTGTGGCTTCAGTTCAGGAAGTTGCTTAAGGATGCAGCTAGCTTGAATCATCTAAATGGCACACTGATTTGAGACTCCACGCATGCATATACAGGGTACATAGATCCACAGAAGTTACTTAGGATCTTAATTCTCATTTCTTCTCTGTAGTGCACAACCATTGACTTGGGGGTACACGTCTGAACGAACAACTTAGTCCACTCAAAAAAGTTTTTTTTAGACCCAGCAGCTGTAATACTGGGTTCTCTATTACAACGAAACACCTTGTTACCCATGAGCATTTGAGCTTTTTTTTTTTTTAATCCTGTGGTATATTTTCCATGATTCCTTCCATGATCTCTCATCACTTGGTCTTTCATTATATGTACAAATCCATTTTGCTACGTTATAGACAGCACAGCTCCCATGCACCACCATTCTATGAATAAAAGAAAAAGAAGTCTGAATATAAGTTTACAATGGGATGAATTTGCTATTTCCTTAGTAATGGGTTGATAAATGAAAGTGGATGATTTTATTGATATTCAATTTTTTCCTTCCTTCTATTACACAATATCTTGGAAGTTTCACACCTACAAATGCTCACACAAGTGTTACTATTTACATGAATAAAATCTTCAAGGAAAAGAGCAAGCTTCACTTCCATTTGATTGTTCTTGGACCACTGTAACACCTCAAAGACCTAAAGCTAACCAAGATAAGCTTCCCTAAAGCCTGGAGAATTGTTTAATGATGGGAATTCTCATATATTGAATTTACCCTCCACAGACAATCCAAATACTAGTGATCCAATGGGGATATTTTAGAAAACCTGGAAGAGAGGAGGGGAGAAGAGGGGACAATTCCTGAAAGACAAGAGAGACAGAAAGGAACTATTAATCCTTGACTACAAAGGCTGAGATTTGAAAAATCGGTCTCCCAGAGCCTGTTGATGAGACAGCTGTGGTTGTAAGCCTTGGATTTTATTTAAGAATGTCATATGAGAAGATTTTTATTCTTAAAAAGCAATTATTTCATAAATATTTGTTCAGGACACTAAACTCATTGTTAGCTACACTTTCTAAATAACTGGTAGCTGCTAAGCCTGGATGGACCAGATGAGGAACAATGGAAGCAATAAAGATTCTGTAATGCTAAGCCCAGAACAAGAAAGCCAGAGCTACCTAATTCCTAGACAGATGGCAAGAGAAAGTTGGTGAATGCATATGAATTTTCAGAACCCCAACATCGACAATATAGGGAAAGCCTCCTAAACTCGGGTGCATGCAGCATACATCCCTCTAAGATTGGCCTGTCAGGCAAACCAGGACACATGGGCTAAAAATAAAATAGAAATTGTGGCTCACTGGCACTCTACACATATCACAGTAAACAGGATGATTGCCAAGGTTTCTCCTCTCTCCATTTTAGGCATATGCAGCTGGCACTGATGTGTTGCTCTCATGCACCAAAGGCAGCAGATGGAATGAATTACATATTTCAACAGCCCTTGACATCACATCAAACACCTTGGCTTTTAGTTTTAGAAGACTAACTCTTGGGACTCTCTCTTCAGACTTCACCATCCAAGTAAGTCATACACACTTATTTCCTTCTTTATAGGACAATATAGCCATGCCATATGTTGCAGACTTGCAAGTCTTGCATAGTAAAACTGTGCAACAGGAGCAAAAGAAAGTGTTCTGACATTGTTTTTAGCTAAGACATAACCATTGAGCAATGTATTATAGGTAGCCTCTGAAACAAATGGCTTTACAGTGTCCATCATATCATAGAAAAGATGGGGAGTTCAGCATTTCTCTAAGGAAAATAAATTTCAAGTCTCTAATGTTCAAAACATAGCTATATTTAGCTATGTTAAATCAGCTGTATTTAACAAAGATTCTCAACTGCTTTTAATTTATTCCTTAAATTTCATAATTATAGCTCCCTTGGCAAGTCCACCTCTGGAGCTGGTGGGGGCCCTTCCCCTGCATGATGCTGATTGCAGTGACACGCTGGGGGCAGCGTCTGGCACAGCTGAACGTACCCCACAGCACATCCTCATCAAGGAAATGGGAAAAGCTCTTTATACACAGAACTCAGCTGAATGCTTGTTCCCAAATCAGATGACAGGGACTCTGTGCACTTTGTCTGCAACTGTAATGCTACGCACAGGCTGGACAGGGGATAGCACCCTGCAAGCCTGCTCCAGCACCTGACCTCCAACACTTGCTTGTATTCCTCTCCCAGAGTGGTTGTCAGACAGACCAGAGGAGTTACTTATTATTCACTCTATGTATGCATCTGAACCATCTCCCCGTGTCCTTTCCCCACCAAAAAAAAAATTATGTGCTTCTGCAAGACTTGTACACCAGTTGGAGACTGCTTCAACAGAACAGACTGGAAGCTTCAGCACAGAGCAGATTGCAAGAGCAAGCTCTGGGGAGGGGTAAGCAAGGAAACACCATGTCTGCGCAGGGCCAGGAAAGCACCTCATCTAATTCCTCTGAGCATTTCAAAGTGATTAAGGTGATTAGAGTTCTCCTGTCCTTAGAAGCTTGCAGGCCTTCCATCTTTCTGGAGCAAGTTATCAACAGTCACTGCTTTTATGTTACCAGTCATTTCTTCCACTCTCAGGATTTCAGCGGATCAAGCGAACATACCTTGTTATGACCTTGATTCCCTCCACTTTTGCTGAGGTGTGATCAATGGTGGCTATTCTGCTGTTTTCAGATAACGAATAGTTTCTAAGAGTTCCAGACTATATCAGACCCATATCCTCCTATAGCTTTTTAGCTGGAGATTCTGCATGTACAAGTGACTTTGATCCCAGCCAGCTCAATACTTCTTTGAAATATATTACCTAGTAGCTACAAACACAGGTGTCAATCTCTTAATCATACTCTGTATTCTCTTTCCTCCTTTCAAACATTAATATCACCATTTCCCCCCACAGGCAGTTTACTTGCATTCACTACTTATAATTTGAATAATCCCAAAGTTGAGCTTAAATCTTTATTTCAGTTTAGTGGAAAAACACTAGAACTGCAATACAGATTTTTCTCCTGTGTGCACCTTTTTCCTCCAAAAATTTTTTTTGGGGGTTATTTCTCCTGGGAGAAGATATCCTTCTCTCATCCTCCTCAGTTAAAAAAAAAAAAAAATTATCTACTCCTTGAAAAATGTATTCCTAAGAGTTTTCTCTTGCTTTAAGATCTGCTGTGTTAATTGTTCTAAGTAAATTGATGATCTGCTACAGATCCATATGTAATATTAGGTGTTTTCGTGTTCCTACCTCCATCCAAAGGGCACTCTTTTTCCACCTTTGTTCAAGATATTTTCTCAGTTTGCCTCTTCCTAATTTTTCTATGCATCTGAAGTTTAGTTCTCTGCCCAGTTTCTACTTCTTTTTAACCAAAGGGGACAGGCGTGAGAGACAGGATTATTCTGACAAAGATCAACTACTTCAATTCATCTCTGTTGTCCACTATCCTAATCTCTCAATTGCCTTAAATCAGCCACTCTAAGTGAATAGACTAAAACAGCTTCCAGAAAAAGAATGAGAATATGAAGCCCTGCCCAGATATATAAAAAGGGTGGAAAGAAAACAGATTGCTAAGTAAAAGCTAAGTAAAACATCAACTCAGCTTACAAAAGCAGGCAGAAGTTAGCAAGATGTAGGCAAAATACATCACAACCAGAACTACGTAAGATGGAATGAAATTGAGTTCTCAGCCTGTATGTTCAAAGTCACTTTAGTGAAGTGTGCCAGGCAAAGTACTTATTTGTCATCATCATCACTGCTTCAAAATAAACTGATGTTAGCCTTCATGCTCAGTACCACATTTATCTGATGTATTTGCTAATTCTATGTAGTTCATAACATGATGTAGTTTAAGACATAATTGAAATAGAAAAATCAGCTGTCCCAGTCTAACTTAAACAGTAGACGTGACAGTGTATCCTGTTCCTTTTCAAGGAGTCAAGCATGGATACACTTTTTTCTTTGCCATTGATCAACTAAATCACCAGCTGTTTATGCAGACTCGCTGGCAACCCTGGAAGCGCAATTTGTCTTCCTAAGCTCCATGAACTTGGTTCACCCATTTGTTTAAGAGCACAGCAAGCTAACAATATGTATGTTTTTCTTATTAGTACGTAAAAAGGCTCAAGAAACAGTCCCTAACCATGCAAAACTTCCACTAGAGAAAATTATACATGCTGAAGAACTAAAGGATCAAGCTCTACAAGTTGAATGGAGCATAAACCCATGTGAAATGAAAGTCTTTAATTGCTAGAACAAACTAAATCTTTCAGCTCACTACCTAGCTCAATTCATACTGCCTAAGGTCTAACACCTGGGGCTTACTATAGGCAAATTTTAAAAGTTGTATCAAGTCTGTACAGGTGTGTGCACAAGCAGTAAAATTGTGCTGCTTTCCCCCACACTCAGTAAATCCTTTTTTGGCACCTTTTTGTTACCTGCATTTGATCCTTCAGAGCAAGGGCAACCATTGTAAGCTAATCACAGCTTTCCAGTGATGCTGAGGTGCATGCATGGTACTGTCAGGTGTATAAGGCACTCAGATTCATAGGTAGAAAATCATCACTAACTCAAATTTTCAACTAATATTGACAGGACAGGGAGGAGTGCAACATACTGGAGGTCAGACATCAACCCATGCAGACTAGTGTTCTTACGTGCACCTTGTATATTCTAACTTCTGGTGTTTGTGACAAGCATACATTAGAAGTGCCTCATCCTTCCTCTTTCATAGTTTGAAGCTCTGATCCTGAAGGCACCATCCATGATATTTATGAAATCATGGTCTTTCTTTTCCTAACCTGACATTACAAACACATAACTGTTCTTTTAAGGGGATCTTTCAGAATATTATGGAATAGTCACTTCCCCTTTTTATGATTCCTTGTGATCTGCAATATCATCCAGAAAGCTTAAATCATCCAAGAAAAAAAAAATGCCTAAAAGATGCTTAAAAGCTGTTACAGCTTACTATCATGGTCTAACACAGCCGAGCACGACTACTGATGTCTTTACATACCATACACATTTTGATATGCAACAACCCATGACATTGACATCACATTCACTACTTTCCTGTAAGAATATTATTTTGCTTTTTGAAATGCACATCAACTTAGTTTTCTAAGTCGTCTTGGAAATATTGTTCAGTCTCCCACCAGCTCTTTCTAATAGTCTGTTCTCACATTGCTCACTCACTTTGAAACTTAGTAATTCAACATATACTGGCTATACATTTGTTTCAGATCCTACCTGGAAGCCAGTTTTTCCTCTGACACAAAAACAAACTTATCCTAATACCTCACAATCCCATACAAGATGCTTATTAGCAACATTTGCCTATGCACAATCAGATCACATCCCATAACTTGGCTAGATTTAGTTGAACAGCTATGACCTATGCACTAAGATCAAAATCATCATATTTTATGAATGTCGCAAATGTTCTCACTGTAACAGATCTCCAGTGCAGTACTTTACAATAGAGTGGATCACAATCTCAGAAGAAACATGTATGCAGGAGAGAATGCACACGCACAAAGTGTCGAGCACATGGTACCTGTCTTTTTCAAAGCTTATTATTCTGATGTGGTCTGACAGAAGCTACATCTAAGCTGTATCCTTTTCAAAGGCTCTCTGACTGCATGAAAGTCAACAGATGTGGCAATGGAACAGTTGGGAAGACTGAAAAACCAGAACTTTGCATAGAACTGCAACTGCTCAGTTCCGTTTTTCTCTCCCTGCTCTGACACACAAACACAGAGTAGCCACCAAGTGAAGTCTCCTCCCGTAAGCCCGATTCTGTGGAGGAGGGATGAGAGCAGCAGGGAAAAGACAAAGCAGGGAGTAGCAGGAATACATGAATACATCATTCTGTCTATAAAATAAAGTAGGAAGGAAGCATATGCCACAGATAGCAACCTATCATGAGCTAGGTGATGGAAAACAGACAACAGTGGGGAAAAGGAGACATTTTAAAGACACTTGCAAAGATAATTTACAGTTACAATAGTGATCCAGAGCACTGAAAAATTATAGCTGTCAAATGACTAATTAGTGATGAACACCACATGACTGAGTGAAGCTGTTTGACAATAACTGTCACCACGATCACAAACAAAATACCAGCTACATACCCAACAGTCCTATCCAGCACATTAAAAAGAGAGCTGGGACGATCCTTCAAACTACTCTGCACAACCGAGGCCAAAGAATGAGGCCAAAGCCACTGAGGTCAAGCGACAAGTAATTTCATTTCCAGTTAAAACCTTTGTAATCATTTATTATTGGGTACCTTTTAGTTGCAGCGCTCGCAGGTATAAAACAAACTAGTTTCTTACAAATAAAAAAATGTAACCTATTCTAACCATACACAGGACTTGCATCTGAACTTGGGCAAATTGTCTCCTCCCAAGATCACAAAAGAAAATAATTTGTGCCTAAGCTAAGAGAAATTTTTTTGGTCTTAACTGCAAAGTCCTTTTTAGAAATCTACTGCTATGATTTTAATCAAGTTCACTCAACCCCAAATACTGCGACATGAATCTAATCACTTCCTTTGCAAGTTTAGTACCCAGAGACACTACAGAAGTTTCAACAGCTGTTGGAAAAATGTTGCAGCCTCTGACTTTTTAATAAAGTTGCTGCAGCCAAGGTTTACTGTAAATTGATGATTTAGCTGGATTAGATGTTAATATGCAGCTTGATATATTATTCATGAGACTGAGTCACAGACCTAATTAGAAACATGACATGAAAAGCTTTTGAGTCCACAATCTGGATTCTCCCTGACATGAAAGATTTGACATGCGAATAAATTTTCACTTACTGAGAGAAGAGAGATAAATGACCTTTTACATCTAGATGTAAAAATGTCATGTTGGAGATGCAGCGCTTGCCTTTCTGAGAGTTTGGGAAAAACAGTAGAGGAATCCAGTTTGATATAATAGAAGCCCTTAAGAAGCTTGAAGTATTTACCACTCCATCCATTTCTATGTGCTTGCAACATGTCTGTTCCATACTTCTGTCCAGTCACATACATTAAATAGAGATGATGTATAACCCTCTGCCAGACAAACATTTCAGGAGCTTCACTAAGATGGCCTAGAAACAGACTCTTCACACAGCTAAGCAAAGCCATGTCATAACTACACAGCCCTAAGTACCTGTGTATACCAGCTGGTATAATGCCTTAGCTTTCCAGGCTTAACTGATGATTAAATAATGATGCTCTAAGATTAGTTTAACTGTTTTGGCCAGAAATACTGTGTTAGCGAAATTAGCGACAATAGATTCAAACAGCAGAAGCGAGCTGCTGTTCAATTAATGATACCGACTAGCAGTGGTCAATAAGTGTACCTGGGGAAGCATTAGTAGAACTTCATATTAGTGGACTATTTTGTGCAGTGGATTAATTCACTAATAATTTATTTTTCAGGGCATATGTCAAAAAACAACTTGCTACAGATACCAAGTGAAGTCAGTATGGTAGCATAAACCTTAAGTATTTGCCTTCCTGAAGGCAAACTTTTTTTTTTGGTTACACTCAGGATTGATTTTAAGAGCCCAGTTTCCCACACTTACCTATTTCAATGCATATCAATGTGTTTAGGATGCCAACCATTGTTTTGAGAAATATTATTGCTGTTAAATGATTTATTTTCACAAGTTTGGGTTAATTATTTCTTATCTCAGTACATAGAAGTTTGATGATTTAATTTCTACCATAATTATTTAAATCCTGTATTCCCACACTAGGATTATCTTATGCAGAATGAGACCAAGTCTCGGATATAGAAAAAACAAAGGTATCACTGGATACTGTTGAAATAAATACAGTCTGCCAGGCAGAGAAAGAATATGAGAAACACTTTCTTCAGTTTATAAAACAAACCACAATAATATACTAATTAGTTAACATGGAAGAAAGCATTTTAAAAAGAGAATTTAAAATTAGACAAATTAGTGTGAAACAGTACATCTCAAAAAAAAAAAAAAACCCACACACATTCCTGGCCAACATTGATCTGAACCTGGCAAAGCCAAAGCCAAAATGTTGGGATAACCCAGCAAAAGCAGGGCTACTGAGTCCATGAAAACAATCTGAAGTGGCATATTAGCAACTGAAAGCTTTTTCCAGACTTGACAACTTTGAGAAATAGAACAGCACATAGCAAGAAAAGTCATTACTAATAAACACAGCCAACAGATTGCAGTCAGATGTCTTTGTATGAGGGCAATACTGAAGGAGATAGGAAGGAAGAGGTCAGGATGTATTAGTTTCCAAAAATTAATAATTCATTAACATTTCACATGAGTGCTATTATGAAAAAATCTGAAGAGGAACAGTAATTCTTAGCATCAATAATCTCAGTGTCCTGATTTGTACAGGATCAGCTCCTAGGCTACCTGTAAGATACACATTCACAACCAAACTCATTTCACTTACCTCAAGTTGTTTGTTTCCTGCAAGCTGGAAAGCCATAAACACTATGACAAGGGTAAGGGGCTATTTAGTTCCAAGTTATTTTTAACTAGTATTATGTTTTAGACTTCCTGACAAATAGCATCTATTGGTGATGCCATTCATCCTACTCTGAATGCACCAAACAACAAAAGGTGCCAACTGGGTAGAAGCTACACGCAAGCAGTCACTGTCTCAAACTACAACTGTGCCACCTGGCCTTTTAAAATTTGTAGCTGTTTCAAATAAAGCACTAATTACTGCCTTTTATAATCTGCCACTGTTCAGCAATATGCTTATTTTCATCTTTAGTGAAAACTTATTTTCCAATCAACGTAATTCACATTCCAGAAGAAAACATGGAAAAGATTAGACATAGCTGATTTTTTGATTTATAAATCGGATTTTAAAGCCTCAACCATTGTTGTAGAGATTACTAGTATGTTCATGGTCCAGATGTAGAGTTAAACAAATTGAAAACCCATATTTATAATAAATAGCTTAACCAAAGAAAGATCATGAAACCAAAACCACAAAACAAATCAAAGAGCGCAGTCTTGACAACTTAAGCCTTATGAGCTCAATTTCAAAGTCTCTGTCATTTAGCTATAACATATTCACCAAATGTAACTCCCCCAAAGGACATAACTCTTCATAAGTCTTACTGAAGATAAAAGGAGCAACTCACACCCTTGACATTGTCAGCAATAGAAAATAGACCGTAATCTGCCACTACTCAAATGTGTATTTAGTCTAGAGAGGGAGCTCTTCTCTTACCATACATGAAAGAGCAGCTCCTTTATATTCTTCTCAGCTGAGTTGAGACTCCATTGGTTAAAAGCTAGGTAGG
>VXAA01006133.1:3009276-3092238 GCA_013399115.1 Anseranas semipalmata
AAAAAAAAAAAAAACATGAAAAACCATCATTCTAAGAAAGTTTTTTTTTCCTTAAAAAAAAAAAAAAACACACAGATTTGCTTAGCCTTTCTGATACATTTATACAGAATTTACCTGAAAGAATCATAAGACAAAGGTTTCATTCTGGAGGAGGTTACCTGTGTTATGGCTTTTTCAAATTAATTCTAAAAGCCCAGCAGCTGATACCAATGTACCATAAATCATTACACTAGAAAAATATAGCAAAAATGAGGTGGAGTCTAGTGTTCTTTTATTTCTTTCTCCCAGCAGTCCATCCTCCTCCTTCCTTTCCTAACTCTCCTTTAAGAGAGCTAAGAAGGGCAGACAGGCAGTACAACGAACCTGCCATATCAGAAAAAGGAGAAGTTTTCTACCTCTCTTCCTACACAGGTTTTTGGGTTTAACTTTTTTTTTTTTTTTGCCTCCACCTCTTCTACACTTCTATGCTCGAGTGGCACAAAGGAGTCAAACCTGCAGGAGTCAAAGATGCAATATTGGCACCAAAGCTTTCATCAGAGGCACATTTTGGGCCCACAGTAACAAAATATGCATTCCTGCTGATGGAGCATGATGCTGTAACACAGTGCTTGGAGTTTATTTATTAAAAAAATACTAACTAGGCATTTTCAAGGAAAGGTGGATTCCTACAGTGTTCTTACAAAACACAAGAACTGTATTTTTCCTATATTTCATAAACAGCATGCTTGAGGAAGGAAACAAGAAGATAAACAGTCAGTAGGAATGCAACTGTCTTACACTTTCATAGTGACTCTAAGTAGTGGACAAACCTAAAACCATACTATGCTATTACTGTCTTTAGAAATGGCAGGACCAATAACTCAAAATTTTACAGTCAAATACAGCATGTAAACGCTAGTTAAAACAAAAAGTAAATTTTCCCTGTAGCATTTGTGATGGCAAAACCAAGTAAGAATATTTCAGACCTAGACACTGCTGAATGAATGCAAGTAATCCATTAGTAATTTCTACACATTGAAATCCCATCCAGTGAAGTATTAATAGATGCCTAAAAAGACCTCCACATTCAAATTCACACTCACCCCATTCTAGTTTCATTCCCCATATAGTGATCTCTTTCAACAAACAGCAATATACTTAAGACAATAGGACTACCCATTCCCTAAAATGAGAGAAACTAGACCAGTGCTGTAAAGCACCTGTTTGATAAAACCAAGGAATGTTTGGGAGAGATTCTTGAATAGAGTCCATTCTAATGAAGACATTAAATTAACAGTGAAAGGAGTAACTGCTATCAAATAACATTGATCATTTATTGCAATAATAATAATAATAATATATATATATATGTAATTTACAGGACAAGCATAACAGCAACTAAGCTCAGTGTTCAACTCAAAAGTGAATAGTATCAATGTTTTAACTGAAATGCTCTCGTTCCCTTCGAAACAGTAACAATAACATTGTTAGAAGATTTATATTTTTGGCTTTCTAGTTCTCCTTTTCAGATAGCTACTCATGGTCATCTGTAACAGTTGAGCTAGTTACTAGGAAAGCAATCAATGTCCAATTTCTGAAGTCATCATAAACATTCCCCTCCCCACCCCTTCCTCTGCTAAGGAAGTAGAAACTGTTCCAGATAAGAATTTAGTGATGCAACTAATTTAACAGTTCAATTCAGTGTTTCTGTGAAGAAGTTTTAGATTGGAAATTATAAACTGAACAAGTTACATAGAAGATTCAGATTTCTAGAAGCAGTTGTAACATCATGCCCCTAAGATGATGTGTTCTGTTACAAAGTAAACCATTTAAATAAATGGGTTTCAATCTCAGCTCTTCCAAATTATTCGGGATATTCTGTGATTCTGCGAAATTACAATTGATGTTAAATTGTAAGATTAAACATAATCTGCTTTACCACTTTAGTAAAAAAAAAAAGTTTCTACATCAAGTTATTCTAATCCTCTCATTAACAGTTTGCTTATATTTAAACACACCATTTCCCTGATTAGCAAATGTAACCAAGATTCCCAGAAGTGCTTATATCTAGGAATTTTTACTAGAATTATCAGTCAACATCAACATAGTATCTGCTGCAGAATGCATACTAGACATTTCAATATGATAACATCACCCCAGACTGCATTTTCCTTTAATTTATTCAAATCAATTTAATCCCAAAGCTTTTATACAGCAGAAGTAGAATATGCTCCCTTGCATGTAGTTAAACAATGATGTTATATTTGACTTCAGAATATATTAAACACTTGTATATCATGATATATCAGGCTTGCATCTGTGACCATTTTCCTTTCATGTCAATACCTCTTTCAACACACAGCAGCATTCCCGTATGCCCAAGCTCCCATAAAGCTGAGTTTGGCAGGAGCTAAGGGTACTACAGTGCGGTCACAGCCATCTGTCAGTGCAACTGGCCACAAATTCAGACAACAACGACCAACAATGAACAATTAGAAGTCACTTGCCTGGTTCCTGCTAAGACTAGAAGAAAACTACCAAATATGACACCCAGGAAACAAGTTTGCTACAGCTAATTCCTTATTCTCCTGCAACTTGCCTTTGAGAGGACATACTGGGTTTCAGGAGCTGTCAGTCTTTCAGCAACTGGAGGCTGGCAGAGACCAGGCTGAATGCTCACCAGTGTCTACTTATCTAAAGTCTGCAATCCATAGCCCCAAGTTTGTAAGCTATTACCTTGTGATATTTCCTATGCTCTGGGACAAAATCAGTCATTCAGATATATTCATGAGAATGAACCAGAGATGTACTGAGGACATGGAATGGTTTGGAAAGCAAACTAAAGAACTAGGCAGGAACACCTACTTTGGATTACCATTTGTGGTTTTATTGCACCCGTATTAACCATTATTTGGCCATTGCAAGATATAGTTAATAGTCTATTCAGGTTCAAAACATACGTCAAAAGTTTATTTTTCAACCTTGTCACTGAAAGTTTGAAATTGTTCAAGTTTTTCATCCCAGGTGAATCTTACATGCATAATATTTCAAAACATTTTCTTGCTCTATCAGAAAGAAAATTATATTTAAGCATAGCTGCAAGCATTTTATAAACACATACAATTCCCATCAATTACTAGGTTAATTCCCAAGTTTATTTTTATCTTTTGCTCTTGCACTTATTGTTGTCTTATTTCATATTGTTACTACTTGTAACATAGTGACCCCATCTCACTACGGTGCAATAATAAAGCAAATATTACCTAAGGGATGAAGAGAGTGCATCCCCTAGTATCTTCCACAATGATGAAAACTAAACATTTCAGGGACTTCAGTAACTCATTTTCCTTGATAGAAAAAATAAAATAAAAAAAGGCTTTGAAGATTTCACAAATGCTAGCTCAAATACAGAGCTCACTAAGGGCTTCTAGATAAAGCCAATGAAACACACATGCACTGTCACCTTATCAGCCTATGAGCAGTATCGCTCCTGAACGGAGATTTAGATCAGCTGGTTTAATGACAGGTAGGGTTAACACTGTGACCAGTTTTAACTGTATTTAATATAAAGAATACCCTCTTTGTTCTAGACCGCACCATCCAAACGTGCTTTTTTTTTTTTTTTGTATAGCTATTGTACCATTTAGGTATGTTGGCTACATAACTAAAACAGCTAAGATCTATTTAGTATCACTTAACACTGAATCTTCAGAACAGAGATACAAATGCAAGTGTTTAAGCAAATATTTGGAAGTGAATGGGAAGTTTATTATTTTGATTTTACTGGGAGGATTAAGTGGGCAGTAATAGAAGTCAGCTTTCTATCGAGGCAGCTCTCGATGAAGAAACTTTGAAGAAAGCAGCACAAGGAAAAAACAAATATGAAATCTGGTTGTGTTGCATGCCACCAACAACATGTGAAACTGCTACAGCAAAATATCAGGAAGACCATTTCTTCTCCTCTGAGTTCCAGAGAAAACCCTAAAGCCTGGCCTGCTCTGTAGGTGGCTACATTAATGCTAACAACACTGACCAACAGAAATGACTGCAATCATGCTACTACAATCTTTGACTGCAGAGAAGGGCAATCATGCAGATGAGTTTCCTGTCAAATTGCTATCTAATTTTAGTAATGTCCATCTAGCCTGGATATCATTAGTTTGTATTTTAGTTTCTAAGTCATCACAGAACTGATAGCTGCAAGTAGAAAAGAAAGAAACAATGAGAATGGTCCTTGGGTAAGAGGGGAAGGAAAAATCCTGTGCTGTCAGGAACTAAAAATAGCAGATACCATCTCTATCAGCTGTATTTTTTCTTCTCCACCAGTGTCCATTCCAGGCATCCTGTTAGTGTGATTTAGGATTTTGCAGGCTCAAATACAAAGGGCAGAAAATTTAAGAGGCCTACAAGAAAATAAACCTTATGAGACCTTTTCTCTTCTCAAAAGTTTCAATTACAAAATGAAAATAGAGATTTTTTTTTTAAAGCCTAATTTTAGAAAAATACAGTATTAGCAGCAGATTCAAACATGCAAGGGAGAACATTATTGGCAAAACAGATGCTCAGTGCGTGTCTCTTTAAGGTGGAGAGCAATAGAGAAGCAACAGGGAAATGCTCCTGGAAATGATATTTTCTAACTCGAAATAAAGGGACAAGTTAGCCATGTGAAAAGCAGAGAACCATTTCTTTCACAGAGTGCAAGGTATATAAGGCACTGCTACATCCTTGGGCTTCTGTTCTTAACAAGCAGCAACATACTGTGTTCACGAAGATAGTAATTGTCTCAAAAACATCAAAGAGCAGTTTCCAAACAGAACACAGGGACTGCATTAAATACATTTGAACAGGTGATTTGTGAAACCTGAACATTTAACTATAAAACAAGACTACTTAGTTGCTGTCCTAAATGCAACGTTTTCCAACAGAAGACACGTGACCCCTCCAGCAGAGAGACACTCTCAAAGGAACACACATTTCATGCTGAGACACCATGTATTTTTTAAATCCAAGATATCGCTAGCCTTAACATTAAAATCAAATTATCCAGACTTTTTGCTAAACAAGTAGGTTTGTACTCAAAGAAAAAAAAAAAAAAAAAAAACAGAAAAAAATCAAAAGGAACAAGTTTTAATTGGGCCAAGTCCCGTTTTCTGTACCATTAGATCCCCAAATGCAACTTGGGACGGTGAAAGCTTGTGGTTGAAAGGTGCCCTGAAGATGCACGCCAGCAGCTAAGGGCTAGATGTTTCAGTCATTTGGGACACCTGCAGGTGACGACAGTCACTCAGCAAAGGTGCAGAGCACAAGCCAGGTCAGAGGTAGGAGCTCTTGATGTTTCCACTAGTACCTAGACCAGTTAAACACCCACCTACACAGACTTGCCTGCAAGACTCACATTCCCTACCCATTCTCTCACCACAGTACCTCTGAGCTTCATGTCCTCAAGCCCTCAACCAGGCACCAGTGGACTTCCCATCTCCACAGGCACACACAAAGTGAGATGCTGCTGTTAATTAGCAGGTGGGCATCTCCCTGTCCATGCCAGCTGTGCAGGCTCCTGATACTGCCTGGAGAACATTTCAGTTCAGAAGTGCACAAGAACAACAGGAAAAGAAATATTGCAGCTTTTCTAAATAATCAGAAACTAGTAAAAGAGATATTAAGTCACAGAAATATCATGAATAAGGAAGTCAGGAAGAAAAAAAATGGAATATGACGATAGGAAATATGCCAAGGAAGTGTGGCAAGGATAGAGGATTCAAAGCCAGAGATAAGAAGGGACTATAATCTTTGTACGCTGATGAGGGGAAAATTGCAAGGAGTTGCACATTAGGATTCACCACCCTGACTTGCATGCCTTCATCCTACTTATCACGATTCAAATAAGATTCACTTCCTGGAAGAGCTTCCAGGTCTCCATCACCAGTCCTACCTCCCCTCCAGCAGTCCCCACCTAGAGAGAGAGCTGCAGATTCATCAGCAACTGCCTTTTAGCCATCAGCATTCAAGATAGCCATATAGCTTCAAGAAATTAGCAGCACACAGTGTCCAGGAAAAAACATTTTTAAGAAATAGGAAGAAGGAAATATTGATTAAGGGTCACAACTATTCTGAGTTTTATCCTTTCTGCTACATGTTCCTTTCATACTAAAAGAAGCACCCATGAAAAACTTGGCAAAAAAATAAAAAAAATAAAGGGGGGGGAGCTATCTAAATAAGAATATATTTCTACACAAGAAGAGAAGCTGATTCAACTGTTACCAGGCTACAGAGAGTGGTTTCATTATCAAAAAAAAGAAAGTTCTCCCACTACACTTAGACACTGTAATAGTAAAGAGATACTGTAAAACCACTGCAGTAAATTAGGGAGTTAGAAGAAATAAACAGGGCACAGGTTAATGGCATTTATATATATTTTTGGGAATAAGAACAATTACAATTTGCTTCTCAGGACGTGCCCAGTATTTACTATAACCTTAAACACTAATAAATCCAAACACAACAGATCACCAACACTCCTACTTTCTATTTTCCATACACAGCAAAGGGCAGCAGCAACTACAGCTCTGTTTTCCTGGGGCTGCTAACACCGCACTGCAGTTGTTCCAGCCACACCAGCACTAAGGCGGCCTCAGGTTGTACAGCAAGCGCCCAAGGCAGGCATGGAAGTGCATCGCCTCCCAGGCAAGGACAGCTCAGCACTCCCTCAACTTCTCTACCTTCTCCAGCAGAGAAACAAGCAGATAGAGCCAACCACGGCTACTAAAGTCCATACCTATTAAAAGTTCCACTTACCAAATCAGAAAAGCCAATAGGTACAGACTCCTCAGAAAGCCTGCTACTGAGATGCAGCCTAGGCTCCCAAAACTCCCAGTACCAGCTACCCCTCATCTCCTTTTATCAGCTCCAGCTGGCATCCCACCCTCCGAATCAGGTCCTGCTCTGCCACAGGGCACGGTACCCGCTTAAAGGAGCAATTCCCAAAATGAGTTAAGTTTTCCTCTTAAATTCTGTCACTCTGTGAGTTGCGTTTTTCTGTTTGTGTTTTTGTTTGTTTTGTACTGTGAAGTAAATCAGGAGAGGTTTAGTCCCACTTGCCCAGGATCACTAGCCAGACTCCCTCTCAACCAGTTGAATGAAGGCTGTGACCTTGAGACTGTGCATTTGCCACACAGGAACACTTACACAAAGGATAAATGCTTCTCTTCTACCAGCTCAGCTTCTGTGCTATGGTACCCATACATTTAAAATAATGACATTTCTTGCCATGAGACACAGAGCTTCATTTAAGCACCTAACAAACATGAATGTGCGCTAGAGTGTATAACCGAAATTCTGCCTCTGGACAGCTTCCTCCCAAGGTTTTTGTCTATAAAAATGACATGTGGTCCTATACACTTGGGGAAGAGTTAAAAAGGGGGGCGGGAGGGAGCAAATTCCACATAAAGATCCTTGATGAACTAGATAAATGTTATTGACTACTATCATACAATTTATCTGTTGCATTTTATTGGAGGTGGTGGTGGTTGCAAGACAAGAGACACAATCAGAACATGCATGGTACATATTCACAGATTTCTTCACTGTCTGTATTAGGTTTTGCAACTTCCATTGTGAAAGTAATAAAGTAACACTTTTTTGTGCAGCTATGTAAATAAATGCTCTTTTTGTTGTTGTTAGTTAAAGCACAATATTGCTGCCCAGAGAGCAACAACATACTGGCCATCTATATGTAATACTGCCAGGTCAGACGGCACTTCTTTACCGTGCGGGTGACCGAGCACTGGCAGAGGCTGCCCAGAGAGGCTGTGGAGTCTCCCTCCTTGGAGATCTTCAAAAGCCACCTGGACATGGTCCTGGGCAGCCTCCCCTAGGTGGCCCTGCATGTGCAGGGGGGTTGGACCAGATGATCTCCAGAGGTCCCTTCCAACCTCAACCATTCTGTGATTCTGTAAAAGGAAAGCAGAATGGGCAGCAGCATTGTTTACTCATGCTCCTGTTACACGGAAATCCTGGCTTTTTGTGTAAATACTTGCAATGTTGAAGTTTTCTTCTGAGAAAATAAAGGGAGAACTAGGACAAATTCAGCCACCTGAAGTTATATATGACAGTTTGCAGAGGTAAATCAAAGACATGAGAAAAGCTTTTCTGTGTGAAGAATGTCAGAGTAAATTAAGAGAGATATTGACAAGAATATCAACACAGTAGAAATGAAAAGTATCTGTGCTGTAACAGAGGCTATATGAAATCAGACTGTATCAAGAGAACACAATTCATATTTCCGTGGCTAGGTATCATGTATTGAGATCTTATTAAAATACCTAATTCAGCATTTCAAACTGCATTCTGAGGCAGACTCTAAAGGAGGTGGGGACACCAGATAAAGAAGGATTTTTCACAAATATCATCAATATATTACTGAAGGTAATAAACCCTACATTTAAGAAACATTTTGCTGTGGTGCACTTTCAGAAGTACTACTGTGGCCCCAGAAGAAGTCTTTTTCCAGAGTCACTAGTTAGTAGGTCAGGAGATATGATCCAGGTCAGGGCCTGTCCACAGCAGAGGTGCCAAATGCTCCCGGGCTGGGTGGTGGGATGGCCCTGGCGGGGAGGCTGCCCTTGCCGCTCCCCAACACTGAGCGGTCGGGGACACTATTCAGAAATAGTCCTCTGATTTTGTTTGGTAATAGTGGTGAAAAAGGCTACATTTCTGTTGCCAAAATGCAAAAGCAAAAGAAACAAGGTTAGTGACATTGGTGGCTTCAAAGCACACTGCAAACAATTTCATCGGCCATGCTGAAGGGAAAAACGGGATCGAAGAAACTGAAAGAGCAGGGAAACACAGAGTGTTACAGGGCAGTCTAGAGAATAAAACAAGGCTTGAATAGCCTGAAAACATACAGTCTCACAGCTTCTCAAGCACAAATCCTGAAAAGAAATGCTTGGAATCAATCTGTGTTATTGTTTATTTATTTTTAATTTTCTGGTCTCATGATAACTAAATGATGCAATTCATCTTTTTTTTTTTTCTTACCTAAGAAAATCTAGATTGTCACCTCAATTTTTTGTGGTCCACGCTGTCTGTGATAGTTAAACTACTTATTGTACAACAAAAATCCCTATACACTTTATGTTTGCATTGACAAAACCTCTGCCAGCCGTGCTGGGATCGTTGTGTGCCCATAAAAGCCTCCAGACAGTTTGACGTGGATTGGCAATAGCTGACTTCGAAGGACTGGTGGTAACGAGGGGTGGAGGAATCAATTCTTCATTGCTCAGTAAGAAGGAAAATAGAAGTACTGAGCTGGGTTTAGACTACTTCTGCCACTATGGATTTACTGCACATAATAATACAATTATCTATAGGCAGGAATTCAGCTTGCTGATGAAAAACAGCAGCAGAGGGCTGAATAAGCCACCTCTAGTGCTGAAGGACAATGGATTAACCATTGTAAGGATTTCACTCCACAATAGGGTAAATAAACAAATTGCAGGTAACGTAAATCTACACACATCTGTGTGGAGAGAATCTGACTGACTTGGTGTCTGCATGTTGTGTGCATAAGAATCTCTAACCAAACACTGAATTCTAATTGACTTTCACAAGTCAATTCATAGTGGATTTCACAAAGGCAGTTGTCAATGCTCTATGGTTGAACAGCTTATTGAATTAGGAGGAAGTCGCTCGCTATTCTGAGCAAGTTCTGGTGAAACAGCTAAAAATCCCATCAAATATGACTTAGCAGGGAAAGGATTCATAAAAATTCCATTGTAAATAGGAGCATATTGTTCTGATTTTACTGCCATTGTTCTGTGAAATTAGGATGAGTTTTATAAATAATGAACAAATGAATTTTTGTTTATTGAACCTAAGAAATGATTTTTTCTTTACAAATGGCCTCATGGATTAAACACTGTTTATATATTTTAGAAAGCTGTGGGAGAGCTGTAAAGAGTTCTGCTTAAATCACCCTAAGTGATGGATAAATTGCCTCTAAAATGTTTAAATCACATCTAGCTCATAGGACAGGAATTCTGTGAGAAGAGGCTAACTATGAATTATCAGACTTGGAATATGCTGATGGTCTGAATAATACATGAACATTTAAATGCTTATCTTCTGCTGGGGACCCAGCTCACCTACTAGCGTTTGGGGATATTTGGGTAGGACATCCAGCTCAGCAGCTTGCTTTATTCGGTAGATGGTTCCAAGCACCTTAAAGAACACCAGCTGTGATGGTCTTTTCTTAATCTCCCTGTCTATGAAGTTAAATTATTTAAACAAATAGTATAGGCTTGAGACAAGATGAAGAAAATATGTTTAAAGAAGCTATCAAAATGGTTAGGTGAAACATAAATGGCCTGTGACAGAGAGGAGGTCAAACCAGGTGATACAAGCGTTACCTTTTTGCTATGGAAGCAGAAATCTGTGGTCACTCAGAAAAGACATAATTCATTATCAGGGAAGAAAGAGATTCCATAAAGGAAAGAAGAAATTATAACAGTGCAAACTGGCACTGTTCATTTTGCAAGTCAGTATAGCCTTGAATCATTTTTCTCAATTTCATATTGGATGCTCTCATTTGTACTGTCTTTTCACTAACTTGTCTACAAACTCCATAGATCCTGCATAGTTTACATCAACTAATCCCTCAGCCTTGGGAATACTGCAGAGAATGATACACATCACAGACCCCTTTATCCTTTCGTGATATACATCTTTGATATGCATTATTATGACACACAATAAACCTCACTTTAGTGTAGTCACGCAGATAGAACACGTCATCAGTCACTGAAAAGTGGGCCTGTGGGTATTTAAGGCTGAGTAGGTGGGTGTTTTATTTATGACATGAATATGACAACTCTTTTAATGTAGAAGCTTAATGTAGTAAATGCTGTTCCACCACTAATGACTGTATACTTTTATTTAGTACAAAGGAAGAAGAATATTTTTTCTATATTATTTGTTTTAAAACATAATCCTGTACATTCTACTGAGTAACTTGCTGGATACTGAAAGCCATGATGACTTTTTCAACTGTTTTCTTTGAGGAGGTCTAACAACATGGTTAACATCCTTAAACTATTTTCTCCATGTGAGATATTTCATTCAATTTTTTGCTTTCCACTCTCATTCAATTTGTTTTCATCAGGTACCAGCTTGCTGTCCAGCAAGTCAATCTCATTCCATATTGATTTGTGGTGAGACAAAAGGACAGAAGAAAGCAAAAAGAAAAGAAAAAGAAAGGTAGCCAAAAAAAGAGAAGCACCTTGACCTCCATTCCTTCCATTCTGCGCCTGTCTAGCTGGTCTGAAAAGATAAGTGCTGTGCTATATTTGTAAGGAATTCCTGACATAACTGGTACAAATTTATTTCTAGCCCCCCTCAGTATGATAGCAGCTTGCTAGATTTGGCTAGTTAACATTATGTGACAGCAGTGATGAGTCAGCAGAAAATATTTTTTAGCACACATTTGAAAAGTCCACATGATCAATAACTGGGGGAAGAACAAAAATATGTAGCATGTTTGTTTGCCCCTCCTCTCTACAGTATCTCATTACTGATACCCTCCAAGCTCAAACACTCAGACCATGAGTATTTTCAGAATGGTTTGAGCCTGCGGTGTGCCTGTTTATACATTGTCAGTACAATGCTGTCGCTGTGCTAAGGATGAGTGATTTTCAACACTGTTCTTATTGAAGATCTCTGCAAAATAAATGTTCTGATCATATGAGATGCTCAGACTGTCACAGCTTTTGAGGGCAGCTATGTTACAACATGTCAGAAATATGTTTAACACTTGAGGGCTCACAACAAGCACCGTTTGGAATCAGTGGAAGTATGTAATGGGATAAGAGATCACTATGGTACAAGTGCTAAGACAACCAGACATCCTCATTACAATTGCAAGTAACTTATGTGCAGAAAGTCTAATGTGGAGAGAAACTGAAATAATACTCTTGTGTATAGTCCACTTTAGCAAAAGATCATTCAGCAGAAAGATACACTGTGAGGAGTCAACTCTTTTCTCCTTCTGATGTGTGTGCTTACGCCTGTCTTCTGTTGAACAGCTGTCCACCAAAACAGCTTTCCACACAGAACTTCCTAAGGCGGTGATCCATAAATCAGATACAGATTTTCCCAAGATCACTCTGACTCAGCTTTGAATGTGACCTGAAAGTATTTGTTGTTGCATGGAAGCAAGCTTCAGCACAGCAGTAAAACAACAGAAACATTGCTGAGAAACACTGGTGCTGTTCTTGCCCATGGGATGCTGCTGAACACTGCAAAAAAACTGAGACACCAGAAACCGGGGACTACAAGAAAATAGGAAACCCATAGCTTAAATTGTTCATATTTGTTCAAAGAAATCAAAATATCTCCTGGCAGGCCTAATATACAGTGCATTGGCAATCAAAATCAAGGTAGTTTTGGCCATCTTCTTTCACACAGAAGCATGACTTACACTACATACCATGTCATATTAAAAGCATGAAAGGTATCTTGACATACAGTACAATGCTTCTTTGGCATATGGTAGTCAAACTTTATTTTACCTTGTTTTTTAATTATTGTACAATTAACTAGGTTTTCAAATAGGAAGTAAACATACAAAACAAGTCTTTGTTGTTGGAACTGAAGCTTAATATCCTGTCAAAGTAAAAGTTTGATGACTATTGTGCCATTTCTTCTCCCATTGCACACAAGGTTGAAAATGCTATATACCATTGGAGTAGAATTTTATTCTTCCCTTTTAGGAAAACAGAAAATAATTTAAAAGTAAGATTTAAAAGTTAATATTCTCTTTATTCTGAACCATCACCTGGAAACTTGAGCTGTCTTTTTTTTTTTTTTTTTTGTAAAAACACACACTATTTTTACTCTTCATAGGAAGAGAGACAAGAAAAGTGAAGGATAGAGGGGGAAGAACCATCAGCCTAGAACTGGAAATACTTTGCATTATCTATGTAATCTCATATTCATTATATGCAAATATGTTAGCAATCCATCAACTCTGAGAGATCTGCACACATTTAAAACATGACAGCTTTAATTTCACTACCATAAATTCAAAGCTATGTTCCCAAATGCAGCTCATGTCCATAATGTTTAAAAAAAAAAAAAAACAAAAACACCAAAACCTTTTCCTTGATATCTTAAGTTACATTATTCATAGACCAGAATAATGTTTATTTGGGGAGGAGAGGTTGTTGGTTCTCCCACTCCACCCCCATAGGGACTGAAATAAAACCTCTGAGGATGGCCGAGAACAACACAAACAAATAATCTGAAGTGATTCAGACTCTGGAGAGTACACTTTCTGTATCCTCTCCCTTTTGGTACTGCTGTGCTACAGCAGCTGGCAGACAAGGTTGCTGACTTATTGCTATTGACAGGAAAATGCTGTGGTTTCATAGTCCTGCAGCATAAACATGCTAAATCTACCAATTCTACAGGCATTCCCTGAAGACAACAAGGGATGAGTGGGCTGGTCAAGAAATCTACATTTAATTAGCCATTTTCTTTATCCTGCTGCTCTGCTTAGGAAAAACAGCCTGTCAAAACTTTCTGCATATTCTGAGGGGTATCTTCGTGTCTCAATAAGCAGGTATCTTGAAATATATGCATCTGCCAGGGGGGAAAGAAAGGAATCATCCTTCTACAGTTTTCTACCCTCATTATCTTTATTTTGAGGATGAGAAGCAAGAACATCTCTGTCACTGAACAGTAAGACTGCACAAACCCATAGCAAATATGTGATGTTCTCACTCTCGAAACGAATAGAAAGAGTGCCTTTCAGATACACTAGCCTAGTTTATCTGTACAAAGAAAATAAATATTTTAGATTCACATTATATCTTCTGGAAATCTCAGAGCACCATCTGTTTTTAAGCAAACAATTGCAATTCATAAAGCAATAGACCTACAGTGATTTACAAAGAATGGTTCAGACCTTTATCCCCAAATATGATGACAGAAAATTACGTATTTTTCTAAATCAATGCCTCCCGGAGATTCAGAATCAATGGAGATGTCCTTTCTTTCTTTAGCATTGTACCCATTCCTAAATTGGATTAGATTAAACAATATTAGATTGATAGATAATAGAATGTATGTCTTTTTTTCCTCAATTTGACTAAAAGACACTTACAATGCTCCTAAAGCAATGCTTTTTCATTTGAGTCTTCATGGACAAAATTTGGGATTCAACTGAAATTCAATGTTCTCTTTCTCCTGCTACAGTCTTTGATGAAACTTATTTGGATGTGTGAAAATGGAAGAAGATGACATGGAATTCACTCAGATCTAGAGTAGGGAGAGAACTGGGGAGTAATGCACAGAAGATCTCCATTAGCCCCTTCTCTCCTGCTGTATACGGCAGAAAAAGCTCCAATATACAAAATATAAACAAAGGTTCCTTACTGACCACTGTAGTCATTCCTAATGGATCAGGATGATATCAACGTTTGATCAATGGTGCTTCCTTCAGAATATACATTTGATACTCCTGGTGTGATGATAAGCTCCAATGTAAAAATAATCCTCATTCTTTCATCCCTGGTAATGTAAAGTGGTATGTTTTGACCAAGTCTCCTGCTATTCAAGTTTTTCAAAAATAGAATCTACCTCAGGTCTTCCATTAGCAATAGGCACCTCAGATCATGGAGATTTTGGCCTTATATATTATTGAAAAAATAATTCAACCAAATACAGATTGTTTGGCTTTATTCTGTACTGCTTCTTGTAGTTGTCGTTCATATTATCCCTTTTACAATAATTCTCAAAAGTCCCGATTCTTAAAGACAGTCCATCTGCAGATGAGGTTCAGAATTAAAAATGTTGATCTAAAAGTATTTTGACTGAGTTCTTAGAACTCCCGTCTCAGGTCTGGTAAGTCAGGAATAACACTGTCATCTACAACTCTTAGAAAATTAGAAATACTTGTAATATTTCAGATATTACACAGCTATTTTGCTCATTGTAAATCTGAAAATAAGTGGATTTCAGGGAAAGGAAATGATGTGATAAAGTAAGTTAAGAAGCAGTTTCATTTATCATATAGTTAAGTGAAGATGTCAGGATTTATGAATGGTGTTGGAAGGGTCTGAAATGTTTTCAGGCTATCTAAAGAACTGGGGTGCTTTTAAAGTTCAGGCCACCATCAATTCTTCAGTTCCCTTTTTTAATGCAATATTCTAGCCTTTTGTTCATATGATAACTGCCATCAAAATATAAATCAATTATTTTGGTCCAAGCATTTGCCAGTGTAGTTGTGACTAGAGCAAAACAAATAAATAAATAAAAATCACAGGTTATTCATGTTCTTCTCCAGTTGCCAGTCTGATTTGAAGGAGAAAGGGCAAAACACGAAAGGCAAAAAAGTCTGCAAGTTCTTTTCCTATGACTCTCTCCATTGGAGATCTAACAAACCCAAGATCAAACGGTTTGCAGAATTATGCCATGGTCAGAAATATATTGGTCAGATATATCAACTACTGGCCTGCTCACAAACAGATTTAGTTCCCATCTCTCTATTTCTCTGCTGACATCTTTAAATTGTAAAGCTAGCCCTACAAAAGATTGGACAAACTGTCACACACAGCTTGAAGCTAGATCCAGAGTTGTGGCTAAGAGGTCAAGGCAGCAGGAACGATGCATAATTAGGTGTGGATTTTAGTGCTCCCTGGTCATCTTCATAAATTAGCAAAGCATGCATCCTCTAACAAATGTTTGGTATATCTTTTGAGATCAGCAGGCTTTGTGTTACCCCAGCCATTGCTTTCTCTCTTGCAGATACGATTTCTTCCACAAGAGTAGGGGGAAGTGTAAAGTGCTATTATTTCTCTACATTATCTCAATATTAACCTACAGAACAGAATGCAGAAGTAACTGGCTAAACTGAATTAACATCCATTCGGACTGTATGATATATAACTTATTTTTAACCCTAGACATTATAAAGTCTGCCTGTAAATCTAGCAATATATTGAAGAAGAGATCTGTAGGCTACTCACAACACATGCAGGCTAATTTAGTAATAGTTCTAGGAGATAATTTTTGTCATCATATAGTCAAGGTAAAAATACTACAAGAACAGCTGTTCCAAGTACATAACAGACATTTGGTTCTGGTGTGATCTGGAAAAGGGTAAAGGTATGAAACTAAAAGATTACCGAAGAAGTTTGGGAAGAAAAGCAGGGAAACAATCACTGATCATTGCAGAACCTTTTTAGCAATAATTAGCAAGAGTTCGAATAACATCACCCCCAGCCCCCAACGATTTGTTTATTCCTAGCCACAGATTTAAACTGATACCAATGACTGTTATAATGGCTGTCAATTGTATTTTAGTGCTGGCATATTTCTAATGTCACCCAACCACAGCAGAGTCATGCGAGACAGAGCTGGAAAGAGAATCTTTCCCCTGGTGAAAAGTTCAATGTTTTTATATGGAAGTGTTTAGAGCTGAAAGGTAAAGGGTAGATGAGGTTATTTAAGAATCCTGGCATCTTTTTCCCAACTTCCAAATCTGGCAGCATAGAGCACCAGCTTCTTGTTCAAATCTTTTGGGTCGTGACATTTGCTCAAAACTTGAAGGACTAGAGAATCATAAAAAATAACTTTTATGCAACATGGCAACTAAAAATGGAAATAGAGAATTTTCAAAATAAAATGTTCTGATGCATACACCTACCAGAGATAGAATACTTTCAGTAATGTAACAAATTTGGACCTCTGAATTCTATTTGACTTATTTCTTATCATTAATGTTAAAACTAAGAGTTACACATGCACCCCCAAGTCCATTTCTGTGCTAGGTTCCCTGCAGTTGGGAGCCTCTCTGAGTTGTATTTCTCAGTTGCAAGTTAGATCTTCTGCACAAACTAAGAATGCTGACAAATATGAGCTTAAATGTGCTTTTTACAAGCTCTAGTATGAGAAATAAAGCAAGTATTCAGATCTCAAAGCAAGCAAGAACTCACAAAATATTAAGAAAAAATGCATTATTTTGTCCAGCTTTCACCATTAAATCTTTGCAGCTTATCACAACTGAATTGGTCTACGGTGGCATAATATATATTATTTTGAAAGGATGACTTAACAAGTATAAATCAGTGAGGCTTCTCAGATATTAATGTGTGAATTTGACAAAGAATCTGAGAAAAATCAGTTAGTCACTTGCTCTCCAAAGATACTCTGGGGATAAAACAATAAATAAAAAATGAGCTGGACTGAAATCTAGTAGTCATCTGATGATCTGAAGATGGAAGCCTGACAATTTGTCGGGGCTGTTGTTTAAGTCAGACATATTATCCAGGGTTCATTAAATGGCATGGGTGTCCAAAAGAGAAGGCTGGTCATGCATTAAAATGCTTCTCTAATGGTACAAGAAGCCCATAAAAAAAAATAAAAAATAAAAAAAAAATAAAACTAGTGCTTGTATGCTTTAGAGTTAATTGAGCTTTTCCAGAGGGAAATTCAGAGCCAGACATTATAGAATGATTAAAAACACCTGAATTCTCTTTGCTTACCTCCTGCGAAAACCCCAGGGATTCATAAGAAATTACACGTTAGGCAGTGCCAGCAGAGAGCTAGGTGAAGTCTTCATCAGTATCTTCAATGGACAGTGATTATATCACTAACCCATTATTTTCTGTAGAAAAATTAATTTAAATCATTATTTTGTAGTTTTTTTCTTTGTTGAAAACAGTTCTTGCATTTTCAACAGCTTTTCAATCATTAGTTTTAGCTTCTGATAACAAAATACTTCCTTGTTTTCAGTAAAAACTTTTGAAAACGGATAAAAAAATCAATTATAGTTTAACTTTTTTTTCCTATTTTTTCTTAAATCATAGATGAATACCTCATTTCTTGAGAGAGTATCTCAAATTCTTTGGAACTAAAGACAATTAAATCAGAACTACTTCTACTTGCTCCTGTCACACAGCTCTGTTGATGCAGCAGTTTTGCTATTTCTACATGCTCAGTAGTCCTTAGGGTCTTCTTCCTCTCTCTTGGTACTGTACAAAGCTGTAGAAGTCCCAAGTTATAGTCAATGCACATACTAATATACTAAGAATGTGTTTCTTCCCTCACCAAAGTATATGTGCTTTACACAAGATCTAGATTTTTCTATTCAACTAGAGTCTTCTAATTAAAGAGAAACCTACTGAATTCCATAGACTACTGTGGTCATCACTTCTTTTGTGACATTTATTCTCTTCAATACTTGCAGACCATACCAAAGTTTTCAGAATAAGCATAGAGTTATGCAGATCCCAGTTCTAGGAGATCGTTCCACAAAAGAAAGAAGCAGTAGCACTGCACAGAATTACGAGACTAACCACCTTGAAAGGACACGCTTTTAAAGCGTTCTAGAAGTAAGCTTGTTCGAGGCCATTTGTGAACATGCTGAACAGAAATTAGAAGACCAGAAAATTTTAAGCATTTTAAAAGGAAAATACATGTTTTCCTTTGTACAGTAATCTTGAAAAGCCTTTTAAATAAATAATGCTATGACATTTGATATAATTAGGTTCAAAACCTATCATGAAAAGCCATCCATTTAAGAGTTTCTATTTAACAAACTATCAGGGCTTTGAATGAGGGGAAAAAGAATCCTGATGAACAATTAAAACAAATGTCATCTCTTTACTTGATTCACTTTTATTTATTTAGCAGAGAAAACATTAATAGAAATTCAGATACATTAGGACATTATGATAATTCTAGTACATTAATAATGTAAATGGCATAAGAAGGTTAATTACTTCTGAAATGAGCAGTTATTGTATAATGTTCTTCCTTTGCAAAATACACCAACTCATTCCAAGACAAAAGCTTTTTTTTTTTTTTTTTTTAATTTGTGGTTTGCAGCTAGTATCAAAACACACACAAGCATTTTGACCTCTTCAGTTTGAAAATAATTATCAGTCCACTATCACATGCTGAAGTCCAACATTCAAAGATCAGAATACATTATCAATGGAAAAAAATAAATCTAGCCTTTATGCAGCATCAAAAACAGATAGAATTAGTTCTGTGCAAAAGGGTCACATGAGTGGAGCATTAATGCTTTCTCTGAATTGTTTTAACACTGCAGGAGATTTAACATATGAAATCAACTGTCCATGTCACATTCAGACAGTTATCTGAGTTCACTTTTCTGGTTTAAACTAAAAACAGAATTGCTTGAGAACTAGGATTTCTACATCTCTAACATTTTATTAATTACTCAAAATAAGAAAAAAGTTTCAAAGTGCCCTGCCACAGAGTAAAAATTGAGTTCTGCTGCTGCAGTGAGATTTCAGTGACTGTTACACAGGTAAGAGTCACAGATATGGCTATGGCATTAAATCTCAAATCACAGCTTTTATTTATAATCCTGTGAACAACAACAGATTTATTAGTATCCTCTGCAGAAACAGTCTGCAGTTCTTAATTATACTCAATGCACAGGTACAGGATTTCCACCTATACCATGATAGCCAAAACATATCCAGTCTTCTCTGTCCAGATAAGTACTGCCTTGGATAAAATGTTAGAAGACATGGTCCTTAAAATTGGAAAAAAAGTCTGTGCCCATATTTCCAGAAGATCAAAACTTGCTGGTTGGCTCTGAGCTAAAAGGTCAACTTCTCATTCCCCCAAATACTTTTATTGTTATCCTTATTGCTCTGACTGTACTAACCCTATGATTAGGGAATTTGGTACACCTCTCCATATGACCTGTGCTATGAGTCTCTCATTGCTTTTTTTTTTTTTTTTTAAATTGTGCATTATTTACCATGAGCTCCTGTGTCCAATAGACATAGCTCTTCAGATGGACAGTGCATGTCTCTGCATAGTCTTATGTCCCTATACAAATTAGCATTCTTGACATAGTAATTAACCTTTTCATACATCCTCATGGCAAAATTCCGACAGCCTTGAACTGTCCTGACAGTGCAAGAAGCACACCGAAGTTTATTGCAGTACTCCAGCACTGCTGTTTTTTCTTCCACTTAGTTCTGCAGCTTGCAGTTTTCCACACTTGCTCCTATCCAGCTGCAGTATGGAAGTGTTGGGTAACCCTGATCCCAGCACTGTCATCAAACTGATGACATACCAGCTTGTGTCCTCTGACACACACACATCTGGTCATTCTGTCCCACTGCCACGTATCGTAGAAATCCATAGACAAGAGATCAGCCCAGTGCACAACCAGATTTAAGCATAACCATATTCTGTGTGAACATCTTCTGGAAGAGAATAAATATGGTTGGGGGAAGAAAAAAAATAAAGGAGGATGTGACATTATGAGTGTATCCTATAATTATCTGATCTCTTTCAGTTATCAGATTGATTCTATTCTTAGGCAAGGCACCAGTGTGTGTGGGCCTCAGGCAGCTGGAAAATACACCCTTTTTTTTTTTTTTTGCGAATCTTNTTTTTTTTTGCGAATCTTAGTCAGTTCTGAAGAGAAAATATATGGGGGAAAAAAAAAAAAAAAGATGAAACCCAACAAACAGCCTCCTTGTTCTGCACAATGGATCTGATTTTTTATTATAGAAGAAGAAACTGACCTTTCCTGAATACCCTAAGGAGCACTCTTATGAGAGCCACATGAAGCGCCAGATTCACATCTTGAATCACAAATTTCTGGGTACATATGGCATTTGTACCAGAATTTCCCATGTAACCTGGCACCAGTTTACGAGCTTGTCACCACCTTCCTCCAGAACCATCTGCACACATACTTTCAGGTCCTAAAATCCAGTGAATCCACACCAAAGCATGAGTTGCAAGAAGTATTCTGAAATTATGGAAGTCTCTAGGCCCTTTCCATAAGACACAACACACCAAAGACACACAGATCTGCCTGCAGATAACCACATTTCAAGCAGTTACACTCCGCATGTGTGAGAATTTGTCAGGTAGTAAAAGCTAATAGATTTAACTCTGAATGCCACCATTGTCAAGGCTGATGGCATTCAAGTTTCCAAAGCAATGTTGCCCTGAGATCCTTGCTGGCACACAGAATCAGTTTCTAGAGTCTGCTGACATCGGCTCCTCGTGAGTGTGCCATCTGCACCTCGATCACCAAGGCACGATGGAAGGGACTGCAACTGCCCAAGCCACTAATCCACAGACAGTAATGAAAGTCTAAATCTACAGAAATGAAGTGACGCATAAGGCACTTAAAATAGCTTATTTTGGATGATCTTACATGTTTAATAGCTTTTCTATTATTTTTTTTTCTAAATATTATGTTATGAAAGAAGAAATATAATTTGTGGTCAGATCACAGCGTTTCATTAAGATTTGACTTTAAAAAAGTAAAGAAGACATTGTTTTTCCTCCTCACCTTACAACTTAAGGTAATCGAAGAGTCCAAGTATTTTGTTAGGAAGCATATTTCAGCTTTAATCAAAATTTAAAGATTTTACCAAAGAGCAGACTAGAATGGGATGATGTTTTTCTCCACTACAGACATTGTGAAGAAATGTTTAACTGGACACACACTTTAAAGAACTTAAAGGTATTAACTGGGTAATTTGATTCAAAATCTAGTAGTGACTCACGGCATTTCAGAGTTATCACAGAAATTCAAGAAGTAATAAATAATGTGATACATCATTAAGGACTACATGTTAATGCATTTTGCATTAGGAGAAATGCTGCTAAATAAATATGGGGCATTTATTATAATTACCGGGATACTTATAAGCTAGTATGTCCAAAACTCAAGTTTTATGAGATAGCAAACTAATAAATATTTAAAAACATTTATAGCATCATAAAAAAAAAATCTACCTGCAGATTGCGCTGCTATCCATGTGATGGAGAATGGCAGGAATAGACCTCTGAACATTTGGCTCTGCGGAAGAATGATAATTTCACTCATGTTTTTCAACATTCTTCCTTCAAGCAAAAGTCTTTGAAGAGAAACATGTAGGAATTTGTCCTTAGATCTGGAAACTAAGAGAAAAATATAATTACTGGACAAATAATCATAAGCAATGAGGCATTCCTCGAAATTCATCTTAAAGTCCCATAAATAGTATCATCCATTAAAATCCAATAAACTAGCCCTATGGCAGAAATCTGTGTCCTTGGTACTTATAGTATTTATGTTAACCTACAAATCTATTTAACATACGCATTATAACATAATACCAGCATTATTATAAAATAATACCAATATTAAAAATACCAAAGTAATAATTGTGTTAATATGGACAGGTTAAATATAAACACACAGGTTTTATATACATATATGCGCATACATACACACACATTTACTCATAAGATCTTAGTCTAACTTTAAAGCCTCTCTATCACTCTCCAGTAAGGCAGCTGTGTGAAAGCTGGAAGCAATCATAGAGCTGTACTCACAGTGGAGTCTACAAAGCATCCCCTCAAACGCTGCACGTGTCAACAGCAGAGCACAGGGTGTTACCAAAAGTAAAAAAAGTCTGGAAAAAAAAAGAAAAATCTTTCGAGGAACAGCCTGCTAAATACAAGGCAGGCTAGGAGCTGAGCATCAGAGCCTGGCTGACCAAACAGGGCCCTCCCTCGCAAGGAGGCAGCACCGGGGGAAGGCAAGCAGGGCAGGGCAGGGATGGGGAGGGCAGCTGGGTGCCCAGGGATCACCTGCAGGTCTGTAGCAGGGGGTCACGCAGGGAGCCGAGTCGGCAGGTCAGGATCAGGGGTACGGGGATAGGTGCGATGCAGCTGGAGAGCAAGGGCCGGGGCTGGAGCTTTAAGGCAGGTGGGGAGCAGGGAAGGCACCGGGGTCCCCTGGGCCTTAGCACCAACAACACTCTTGCACCCCATCGGAGCTGGCTCTGAGCCCCAGCAGCTGAACGGTAACAAATAACCAGGACCAGGCAGTATCCCAATAGCAGCTCTATTGCCAATCTACTAACCTGTTGCTTAAAATATATTTTGGTATGAAAAAATGGGGAATTGTGAAACTGGTCTAAGCAAAAGGGTTCCAGTCCTGATCCACACTACTACAGACTGAAAGAAGTCTCATTTAAATATCAGTCCAACAGTTAAAAAAAATGCTACAGTTAAAAAAAAAAAAACAACAAAAAAACACCCTCTGAATAGAAAATGCTGTGCAAACCCATATTATTCAGTTAAAAGCCTATATTACTTTCTTCTGTCTCCTGCAAGTCAGTGCTCAGGAAGCTGTTGCAGGTTTTGAAGGAGCACGCAAAGATATGAAGGAAGATGATGCAGTCAATCCAGCATTCTGGCGTTTTCTGGCAACACCCCTCCTTACAGACAATAACACAAAAGAAGGGAGTATCCTCTAGCAAAATAATTGCTGGCAAAAGACAGTAAACAAGAGTAACAAGCAATCAATGTTCAGAGTAAAGAAAGGTTGCCAGCATGGCACGAACAGATCAAATACAGATAATTATCTCACAGTGCAAGATCCAACAGCATCTCCAAAATCTAACTCAAAGGAAATGCTGAGTTGCCAGCTTAAAGCAACAGGCTTTTCTCATTTAACAAATATCTGAATTCTATAATTCTCTGTGAAGGACCAAGGTACAAATGGATTCTAAAAGAGGTAAGCTAAGAGGCTAGGACCCTCTGACCCCAGTAAACAATTTCTACGTGGCCTCACCAGCAGGCACCACAGCTCTCTCAGGGGATATGGTACCCACTAAGAGTCTGCTTCACAATCAGCTATTTTTATGAAAAATCTGCTACAGCTGTTTGTTGCCATGCCCATTGATAAAATGGGAGTCATCAAGGAGTTAAAAGACAAAGAAATGAAGGGGAACTTCATTGACTGTGCATCTCCAAAGAATTCTGCTCAAGAATATGCAAAGATTTGCATTGATCAATTTTCTTTTTTTATGATGGGATTTTTCAACTATTATTACCATGAAAAAATGAAACTGATATTCATATTTTATAATGTATTATCCCCCTCTCTTGTGAAATTCATTCTGAATATGAATATTTATAGCATTAGCTGGAGCACCAGAATTTATTTCATGTTTTGCAGGCTATTTATATAAAGTAAGTTACAAAGGACTCAGTGTTTTCAGTGCAAGCAGTAGAAATAGTTCACACTTCACTGTAACCAGTCCTTTTTACATTTGGTTCCCTAGGTTCATGCCATTTCAACACGCTTTGTCCCAGTCTTGCAAATGAATCAACGCTGTCTTTCCTGCATTTGTTTGTATTCTGACATCAGTACCTCTCTGCCCATGCAGATCCCCTTGTAAGTTCAGGGACTTAGTTTGCTTTGCTGTTTTCCTTTTTCATTCTTGTCAATCTCCAGGATGATGTACTGTGACAAACATCACCTTGTATTAGCATCTTCCATGTTATTTGATGGAACAACGCATAAAATGAAATGATACGCTATTTTCCAAAAGAAGCTCACTGTCAGAATTATGATTTACACTTAGGTTTGTAATCACTGCTTTTTTCTTCAACCTGTAATAAATTTTGTAAGATTTCCTAAACTGCGAGCAGAAACCAGCTATCCAATACCCAAACAAGAGAGAGGCTAACTTCTGGAAAAGGCCATAGGAGGAAGCAGGGTCGTGCTGCTACTTATGGTTATTCATGAAATGCAGGAGGGAGAAATCTCGCATCCGACTGACCGTTGTCCTTTTACAGGTGGTGGCATTCTTGCAAATTGGTATTCTTACTGGAAGTCTTACTAGATATTCCTAGTTATTTTCTGCATTTTCCTTATTTTCCTCTGTCTATCAGTTAAGCATGCAAGCAATCCCAGTGAAGTGACACGGGTATCTTTAGGTATCTCCCTGGCACAGGCTCGCACTCCAGCTAAGAGGTGGTCTCTTGATCAGCAGTAAGCCCATCAGCTTTCACAAGACTTTTCAGCACACTGAAGACAGACACATGGGAACAAACTGCACTCAGAGGTGCTGCCCTACATTGCAAAAGGTGAAAGCTAGGTCCTAGCACTTCCAAGTAATAACAAATATTCAGTTAGCTCAAGTTTTGTGTTTGTTTTTTAAATATATATACATATAATTATTAACAGCTACTCAAGGTTGGAAATTCTCTACGTTTGTTCAGTACCTTGCAAAACAGGCCTCTGATCCCCTTCAGCACTTCAGAAAAACTTATACAATGAATGTTAGTACTAGGAATAATGACATCAACAATAACAAGGCAATTAGACCTGAGCATCATCACATTTAATAGTGGTTGTTACAATAATCACCTTTAAGGATTAGTTCCAAATTAAACATTCCTATACATGTTTTATGATGATTTCTTTTATTTTTGTTTTCACCAAATTTTTTTTTCATTTATTTTGTTGGTTCTTAGATATCATACATTCTGCTTGTCAGGATGCACTTGGTGTATGATCCTAATACTTACATATCTAAATTTGAATTTCTATGGCACAAATGAGTTTAAAAGACCAGTATTTTGTACCAAACAGTGAGCAGCTGTAGTGTCAAATGTCTCTAAAAATCTTCATTTTTCATACCAGCACTGGCTGGTCATGTCCTTACTCTTTTTTTCAGACAGTTTCAGCCTCCATATTGAATTATTATGGCAGAATCAAAATATAACAAAGTCTACTATCTCTCCCTGAGTCTCTTTAACTTTGAGCTATTGAATGCTTTTTTTTTTTTTCTGTCAAATATCTAAAAGTTCTTATGTGTAGAGCCAAATACTAAATTTGAAAGATCAATATTTGTTTGCAAAGTGAAATTCCCTGCTTTGTTTCACTAGGAACAGGGTATAGAAATGAATCATACTGGAAAGATGGGGTAGCAATAATTCACTTTAGAAGAAGATTTTTCCCATGTTTAGTAGAAAAAAAAATGCTGTAGAATCACTTTTTGAAGTGAAATATATGGTTGTGTTTTCTACAACACAAAGTTTTCACATCATTGGGTCATTTTGTTTTCATTTTAGGATTTGGTTTCACATTCATCTAACTCGGTACAACAGCAGTCAAACAGCAAGGGCATCTCAGCTCTTCCCAACTCTTTCCATGTGTTGTCCATCCATCAAAAACCTACCATTTTTCTTTTTTCAGAAGGAAATAGTTTTCCACCAGTTCAGCAAGTTGAACCCAAGCCCTCTGGTGGTTACATTTTTGCTATTCCTTCTGAAAATAAATGGCGGGAGTAGGATCAAGCAGAGCAGGACTACATCTATCAGTGGTGTTCCACGGTGGCACAGATGAAGTGTAACATTGATGTACCTTTATCCTTAATGAGAGTAACACTTAAATTCTAAACATCAGATATACATAAACAGTATGATTTAATGTTACTAATGTGAAATGTAAATACAGCCCCCTCTTTCTACGACCACATCTCCTTTTAGGACTTTTTAGTCACGATTGAAGAGTTAAGAAATCATCTTACTAGGTTTCAGATTTGTATCTACAACAGAACGAATGATGTAGTAACACTCCTGACTATTTTCAGGTGTAGCTAAATGTCATTTTTAATCGGTGTAATTCTACTCATACTTCTTTGTGGCTTTTAAATATTAAATGAAAGAAATATGGTAATTATTAATATGACATGTTGGAAAGAAAGTGCGTTCATAAATGTATTTGCATGACTTGGCTATAGCATTTTATTTCTATTCCCTATGGAAGTCATATTAATATTAAGCATAATTTTTAAGCCACAGAATGTATGCAGCAGAGATATAGGCTGCGATACTACAAGCCACTGCATGGCTATACCGTACATCATCCTGATGTATCCTAACCATTTATATCCTCCTCTTTACCAGTTACTGTAAGCAAGGACAGTTAGTATGGCTTTACTGGAACTGGACGAGACCCATCTTTCATATTATAGATTAACCTGCTTCACAATCCCATGATAAATACACTGCAATTTTTTATACATTATTTATTTAGTATATTTCTACTCTACTGAAATCTATTTCTACTGAAAAGTTGGTATTCAGTTTCTACGGTTTTATCTCAAACTTTACATACATGTATCTACCAGGAGAGGGGAAATAGAACTTTGAGAGTGTATCTTTGGTTAAAAAAAAAAAAAAAAAAAAAGAAAAAGCTTTGGGGTTTTTGCTTTGTCATAGAATCATAGAATCATCTAGGTTAGAAAAGATCTTCAAGATCATCAAGTACGATAATCAGCCTGACCTACCGAGTCCCATCACTAGACCATGTCCTTAGTGCCACATCCGCACATCTCTTAAACACCTCCAGGGATGGCGACTCCACCACTTGCCCAGGCAGCCTGTTCCAGTGAGCAACCACACTTTCCATGAAGAAATTCTTCCTAATATCCAAGCTAAACCTCCCTTGGTGCAACTTGAGACCATTTCCTCACTTGTCACCTGAGAAAAGAGACCAACACCCTCATCGCTGCAACCTCCTAAAATGAACTGAAGCAAATAACATACATTACATTAGCAAAGTTATACCTTTCTGTTAACTACAATTTTTTAATAAAGAAATCTAGATTTTGAAAACTTTGTAAAATATTTGTGTATTCTTTAAGGAAAAATGAAATTCTTCAGTGTTTTATCAGATCTGGTTTAGGTCACAGGAAGCTTGTGAACTACAAATGGGATCACTTATTGCCTTAATGTCCACTGTTCAGAAGGAGCTCTTTGTTTCCTGGGGCTGGTTGCCAAGGCCACATGATGCCATTTATATATCTGTGGGAGAACATCCCCATTTCCTGAATTTCTGTGCATTCCTGCAATGAAAACTCATCTGAAAACTACACAAAGATTTCTATTTTTTTTTTTTAATACTAAGAATTTGGATCCTGTTCTAAACTATTATATTTAATTAAAAAGTCTTCACTGATTTCAGTGAGATTGTACCAAGTCAGAAATGCTTAACATTTAAAAGTGTGAAGGCTCAAAGGAAGCAAAAGGAGGGAGTCACAAGTATTTTCAAAGTGGTTTAAAAAAAAAACACTCAATTAGGCAGTTGTATTCATCCATTCCCAATCCCCAGCTCACCAAGTAATTTTAGTTTATCAGCCACAGTGTACAGAAATGTATGCCTGGGTCTTAATCAGCACAATCCACTCCTCATTTCATTCACATTTCCTAATAAGAGGCATACTCATCCTCTTAACATATACATTTGGCAAGAGCAGAATGCAGCTTTGGGGGAGTAGAAATTACAGAGAAGCTTTAGGGTTTGTATTCTGAAAAGAGTATGTGCTTATGGTCTTATACCCATAGAGCCTGCTTTTTAACTGAGCCTGCAAGCAGCCCTACTGGAGCCAAGGGCCAGTTAGTAAGTCTATTGTAAAATTTGCTTTTGAGAGTTTGCATGTAAGAATTCACTGTGGGATGAAATTTGGCATCAAAGGCCCTGGCATAAAGCACTCTTAAAATGACACCAGTGTGGAAGGAAATCATTTCAGATCTAATTCAGTATTTCAATGGGGAACTGCAGAAAGTGTTTAAATCTGCTAAAAATCTGGCTTTTATAGTATTGTCTCCGGTAAGGTGTCTGATAGAAAAGTTTCGGTGCCAAGCAAAAACAGAATTATCCTCCATTTAGAAGGAAGTAAATAGATCATTTCTCTCTGACCTCCAAAGAGGAAGAACTATTCTATCCGCACGTCGCTGAAATGTAATAAAAAGGATGATACTCTTGGGATCCCTTCTACCACCGAAAAGCCACTGAGCACACTAACAGCATAGGTAATCAAGGTAGTTGCATGAAAAATGAGGAATTTAAAGGATTGTTGGGAATGGGACTCTGGCCAGTAAGAAAAAAGGCTTACAGACTAGCTAGGGGCAGTGAGTATAATTTAATATATTTCTGGCAGAAAACAAATAAGAAAATACTCATCTGCAATTACAGAAGATATAATCTTTTCTGAACTACCGTTTGCAGGATCTATTTGTGAATACCGCTACATTTTTTTCATCTCCACCCCTATCCCAGCACAAAGCCTTTGCTCTACAATAGCATTAGTAAGATATATACTGAAAAGATTAATACCCTTTGAAGCAGAGCATTATTTCCCATTTCCGCTATGCTGCACATTATTTGCAAGTTCATTCAGAAAGATATAGGTAAAATAAGTATTTGGAATTTTGAGATCAATCGGGCTTTTTCATAGCCACAGGTAAGAGCATGATGGTTTTGCTCCAAGAAAAGCCTGGGGGTGGCTGCCAGCCTCTCCCTGCCCCTGTTGAAAATGATCTATATTGGGTTATGACCTAGCAGAGTTCGTATCCCTGGCTTAGCTACACGGATGTAGCACAGGCCCTCCTGCACCCACAGGCGTGGCTGCTTGAAATGAGATTTTCTAGGGACTGCAGCAGTCTTTGTGCCAGCCCGCTAGATTGTTAGCAAGACAACTAATCCACATGAAACATGAGCAATGCTCACCTGAGCACCACCTCTCCGTCCCACCGTGAGGCTCAGAGCACCGCCTGGACACCTCCTCGCCCGACACAACACGGGGTCCTCCCACACGCGCCAGAGAGCCGCAGGTCTCTGCAGTATTGCACCCTGCACTCAGCGCGGGCTGCAGGCTCTGGTCCTGCCTCAAACCCTGCTCTGAAAATGCTGCAAGGGAAAAACACCTCCAGCTTAAGGGATCTCAGCTGCAGATTTCTGCGAGGTCTGACTGAGCAGGGTGAATCGTCCTTTCAACACTTATACAACCAGAAATGATTCTCCTGATTTCTTTCTCCTTTCTTTCTTAAGAGTAGAAACAATAAATAAGACCTACAAAAACATTCTCCTGTATGAGCTAAATAAGTTACTGCTTTCTTATCCCACTTGTTTAATGTGAGACTGTGTGTCCATGCTAATTCATCCTGTGGATAGCTGTTTCATTGTGTGAGCTATGCATTATCGAGCCATTATTCAGCATCAGTGTTCTCATCATTATAGAAAAAAAGATAAAACACAAACTCCAGCGTAAAGCACTGATATACTACATTAATATCTCAAATTAAGAATACTATCAAACATTGGTGTTGTATCAAAATGCTTAATATATGTAGGCCAGTTGCCATGGAGATAGCAAAGCTTCCCGAATGATTTCGTAGTAATGGCAACAACTTTAGAGCCTAAATACTTCCAATTAGGCTGGAAAGCTGCATAAACAGGGAGAAAAATGGCAATTGCTATTCTTGATACGAGTTAGCTGTCTGATATATATCTGAGCAGGTGTTTCAACAAGAAAACAAGTATTAGCTGTTGCTGTACATGTACCTACGGTATACTTTATTTACCAAGGCCTCAGATTTTGCAGTGAGTAATATCATCCATATTACTTTGAACTGGATTTAAGGTGCTCAATAACCATAACATACGCTTTTTGCAATTTTCTCTGCTCTACATAAGCACTTTTCTCCTCCGTATTAAGAATGAAAAGAGCAGTCAACAAATTGCTTATTTGCAGTCTGAGTAAAAAACTTAGTTGTTCATAAGGCTTAAGACATCACATTTGACCCTGGCAGCAGGCGTAATACCCTACCTAAGCCGTCTTCCAGTTTGACCAAGAATTAGCTTCAGGACTCGGTCCTTTCAGAGGAACAAATTAATGTGTTCTGTAAGGCTTGTTCTCTTCTGTGGATCCGACAGAGCACGTTGGTTGCAGTCAGTGGTGATTCAAGGGGATTTTTGAGAGGCTAAAATAGCATTTTCCTGTGCTCTGAAGCTTGTCCCTTGTCCGTTCATCAATATTCTGTATATATAAGCATTTTTTAATGAGAATTGAGACTAAGTCCACTGAATGTGCTAGATCTGTATAGCAGTAAATCTGACATGAGAGAGGAACAGATCCTCCTGTATCCTTCTAATTTTATCATCAGTGATATTCTTTTCTGCCACCAGAAAAAGGCATAATATAAATTACAAAGACAACAAGGAGGAACTGAAAATGAAATTATCTCAATCTAGCACCTACAGTTTGATTTTAGGTTATGAAAAAGAGTGATATTCACTGGCAGTTTATGACAGAAAAGCTTACTGGGCACTGTTTAGACTACCATCCAAGATACTGCAGTAAATGAAAGGGTGAATTACTGATGCACATTTTAATGGACAAAGACTTGCAGCAATTAACCTTTTTGTATGAGTACATTATTATTATATGTAAATATGTGTGAAAAAGATAATATAGGTGAGTCAGTTCCTGTTTTCCCTTAGTAAAAGCCTGACAAAATAACTAGTTCCATTAATACAAGCTTTCCAGTGATACTTGGGGAAGGGGAGTATGAAGAAGCCCTGTCTGAATTATATCAACAGAGGCTTATGCCTCTGAAAATGCTTTTGAAAAGCATTGGCCAGTACGAGAGGTTTCAATTCAGCTCCAGTTTTGGGGGGAAAGCATCTATTATCCTGCATCTATTCTTGGATTACAAATAAATGATATCTTTTGTGGAGCCTGTCTGTGTTTCTATAACTTCTGTGACAGCAAAGGCAACCCACAGCTTCATGGAAGAGTTATTGCACACATCCTTTGTGAAAGCACTTGATATTGAGATCTGAGATACACTTGTTTTGGAGGAGCACAATTACAGGAAGCAGACTCAGAAATAAAACATTAAACCATCGTATTTCACCAGAGAAAGTCAAATCAGAAGGGAGCATTTCCAACATAAGTTAATGTCAGTGTTAACTGAAATAACCTGTGCATTTTAGCAGTCGCATATGTGTAGTCAGTAGGGATTTTTCCAGCTACATGTGTTTTTTTTCCCCTGCATCTGTCAGATAAATCAGAGAGCCAAATGAAAATCTAGTACTCGGGAACATTATGTATTATAATATTATGTCACACCCCCTGGAGGGTTGCAAGTTCATAATGCAATGAATAAATTACAAGGAAGCAGTTTGAGACCCTGAAAGTTGCACCTGTCCTCTAGGACATGCATGTCAGGACAAATTCCATTTAATTATGCTGAGCACAGGTAATAATAAATAAATAAATAAAACAATAAATAAATAAATAAATGCATTATCTTTCTGTCTGATGGATGGAATTTTAAAAGGCTCCATGTGTGTAAAAGCAAATTGACCTTATTCACTGCTGCATTACTTCATTACACTGTAACTCCACATAAGTGACATTGAAATGCAATTCAACTTGCAGAAAAATAGAGGAACACAGTGTTTCACTAGGCCTATATCTCAGTCTTAGAAAATAGGGTAAACAGACAAAACTGGTTAAGTGCCGGTTATTACATTAATGCAAACCCAAACAATTGCTAAGGTTTTTTTCTCTTGCCTGTATAGCCTTCTCCTACAGAAAGAAAAATGCTCAGCAGTTTCCCATAATCAGTATTTTGAAATTTTAAAATAATTAGCACAGCAGGAGAATGTGCACAACAAGCAATCTGTTTCCATGCTAAAATTCTCATAAACTAGATAGCACCTATAATTTCCTTCTTTTTGTTTTACAGTAGTAATTCAAAGCAAACACCAAGAAATGATACGGTAGGCCTTGTTTTTATTTAACCTGAGGCTCACAATGGTGTTAAATCATTGATTTCCCTGAATTTTTTGCCAATTAACATTTCTGTTTAGAACAACAACAACAAAAAAGTTAGCTTCTCCAAAAGCAGGCTTTGTTCAGAGGCTTATGTCAGGGATGTGAGAAGTTAGTCCATGCATCTTTTAAGATAGAACTACAGCTGTTGGTAACTTATCAAGGGGACAAAGACAGATACGAGACACATTCTTAAATATAAACTCTTCCTTACAAAATACGAAAACACCAACAGCCAGGTATCCTAGCCCTGTCATCTTTAGCACCGTTTCTGAACAATTTCCCCATACAGTATCAAAGACCAGTCATTGGTAGCTTTTTAGCAATCATTAAAAAGAAAAACAGCTCACGTGTGTAGGAGCATGCTACCCACAGCACCCTCAGGGATTTAAGGAAAGGATCTCCCAGTCAGCTTATATTTGGCATCGATCAGCTCCCACTGAAATCAGCAGTGAGATACCAGCGGTCTCCAGTGGAAGCCGGTTAGAGCCATCAGACTGATCTTCCGTGTTTGTGTTCTATCCTAATAAAGAAAGAGGAGTTTGGGGAAAGTGAGTCTTTGTTATGGGAAAAAAAATGATTTTATAGAACCACTGCTTACAGGAACAGGACTGTTTCCAGTGAGGAAGAAGAGAACTGAAAGGATAAAAAAAAAAAAAATGGATTGCTGCATCTCTATGGTTTTAGCTTGCCCAGCTTGATTGCAGAGCCATCTTCTGGTTGCAAATAACAATTTCATATTTGCTGAAAGTATGTGTGTGTGCATGTGTGTATTTTACTCTCCATGTGCTTTTTGAAGTATTTCGATTCCCTACTTTTAACCACTTTAAAAAAAACAACACTGGAAAGAAAGAGCCTGGATCCCTCTTTGTTCTGAATCCAAATAGCCTGATGACATGTCAGGATTTTAAATAAATTCGACTTTATGCCATTGGGACTACCGATTGTATAAGAAACTAAGACTGCAAACATGGACCCTGAGAAGTGGTGAAACCAGAATAATAAGAGTAAACAGAAACAGGATGGGAAAAGTTCTGGACAAATCCCATGAACAGTCTCTTTCCGTAATACATTTTCCCTGCTGTTTTGACTTTTAATAACGTTACTTTCTGAAACACAGAACCACCTCATTAATTTTCTTTTTTTCTTGATTTCTGAGCATTTTCTGTTTTGGCTTGATTGCTGTAAGTTTTAGCTAATACAGCATTAAATTTTGAACTGATTACAGTGTTAGAGGTGTCTGTCAAATGATTATAGCCTAGACAGAAAACTAATCATACAGCACCTCAAGCAGAGCATGACTGTTATAATGTCACTCTGATTCACAGTAAGTTTTTCTTATAGTTGTGTGATTAGAGATGGTTGATCTGATTCCAATATAGGTCTCGCCTCACATATTTCAGAAAGGCCAAGGATTACAAAGACACGGAGTTAACAGTCTCTCAACAGGATCATTACTAGAGATAGGACGCAAATACTAGGGAAAAAATGTTGTATCAAAAAGAAATCTTTGTTTTCCATTTTGGAACGAAAAGAGGCTTTTACTTTGTTGGAGCAGAGACAGCAAGAGATTGATCCCCATCTCCAAACATTGCAGATCTGGTGGCTGTGGCTCGCTATGGCCCAGAGCAAGAAACAAGCCCCTCACACCCTGACAGTTTAAGCTGCATCTTCCATTTTCCAGGTAGATGCCCTAATCACAGCCTCCCTCATTTATCTTGGAGCTCTTCCAGTCTCTGTAAGCAATTTCACTCCCATCAGAGCAATGATGTGAACCTCAAGCTGCCACCTGGGTGCCAGGTAAGTTTCTTAACCACAGGGTCCCCAAATCCTATCTCTTTTTATTGAGAATGCAGAATTATTTATAGAAACATAAACAGCTCCAATAGAAGTGACTGCAAGAACAAGACCAACTCTTTAGCCTCTAGACAGCAGATTAGAGCCTTTGTATATATACATGCCAAGTTATACACTAACCACTTGGCATATGATCTTTCTCCCAAATAGAAATTCAAATTTGAATAGCAGTTAAAGGCCTTCATTATCAAAATTAGCATTTCCTTACAAAGTTCTTTTTGCTGGGATGCTGGCAAGAAAACATTTACTCCTGAAATCCATGACTAGCCATAGAAGAGGCCAGCTAATATGACACAGCTTGGGGTGAGTGTCATACGGGTAGGCAGCCCCAGCACGCTCAGCACAGAATGCTTCAGGTCCCGTCGCTGATCCAAAGGCAGTTCAGAGCAGAAAGTCAAATGCTGCTTTCTTAGCAACTCTGCAGCCATCGGGGAATTAAGGTTATTAAAGGCTGAATTTTATGAAAGACTTAAATCTTAAATTCAATAGTACCTAAGCCAGGTACTATTGAAATCAATGGTGGAACTCGCTCCAATTTAGCAAGGCCAGATTCTAACAGCCATAAAACGTGCATTTGTTGCATTTGAGATGTTCTTGTTCTCTGTGTTATATGCACACGTGCATGTAAGGAAGCAAATATATTTAAACAAAGCTTCAAGATAAGTTTGGTATCTGGTAAAGAACAGATCGTAATAATTTTATTTTTTAAATTCAATATTGTTTTGAAGTTTAGCTGCTACTGAGAGGCAGGTTTACAAATGGTATGCTTTTATGTTCACAGGAGCACAGTTGAACTATTTAGTTCACATTACAGAGATTGCTGCTAAATAGAGGACTTTTGAAGTATCACTTTAAATCTGTTTGATATTTTAAAAACAAAACTCCTATGTGTTATCTTTGTAGTAGAGACTTTCAAATTATTTCCTGAGAATAATTATTAATAAGTTAAATTATTTATAACATTTAGAAACAAGCAAGTTCTGTTATGCCTTTTAGATCAGTTCTTAACAGGAATTGTTTGTTCTCTGAATGTGCCCTTCACACTGCTTGCTCTTAGAGAGTGTTGTAATAGCATATTATTTGTGAATAAAAATACAATTTCATTAGTTGCTCTTGTTTAATGCACCCTAATTCCTTATGTGCATTTCTGCTAAGGAGGAATGTTCACAAGCTGCACCAAAAGCTAGAAGAACAATCCATTTCTGAAACCGGGCACCAGTTCCTTAACTGAGTAAATCTATGGCAGGTTCAGTAACTTCAGCTGATCTACAGCAGTTAGAACAAGATGAGAATACGGCTCAGCGCTGCCAGAAACAGGATCCTTTCCTATTAAAGCAAGCAGAACTGTTTGGTCTATGAGACTTACCTTACTACACTGAGCACCTACCAGATTCATCAGAATGGGCAATAGGGAGCCGACAGCGTGCAAGTCAGCCATGCTACCAGAGGCAGGGAATGAAACTCAGAGACCCTTACAGTTGTGTCTGCTTCAGTGTTTCCAAGGTTTGGTGTTTCACAGCCCACATGCCCTTAACATCCCTCCTGCATGCCCTCGCTGCCTCAGGACCATGACCTCAGGCGGGAACATGAGTCAGGATGGTTCTCAAACTATTGCTTCATTTCCAAGTACAAATCTGCTACGCAGACAGAAACATTACATGCATATAATCTTTTATAGTTATATATATATATATACACCCACATAAATCTATGTATATGTGTTTTATATATTAAAAACACTACAGATACGTGCAGGGTTTCTACATTTACAATAAAGGCCCTGCTTTCAGTTAAAGAAAGTTTTTTTCCAAGTTCTAATAGCACAGAAGTCATAGATAAGTTCAATTAAAATGAGTGGGGAAATTTTAGTGCTGTATGTAAGCCTTTCATTCTTTTCCTGACATACCCACTGGCTACTACATAAGTAAAAAACACTTCAAAGTAACATTCTGGATGCTCAGCTCATGCTCCTCTGTAGCTATTTTTAAAGGGGTTGTTATCAGCAGTGCTTTAGTTTCTTCACTTTTTCAGTCAGTTTTCCTAACACTTCAAGTGGAAAAAAAAAATAAAAAGGGAGGGGGAAAGAAAAAAAAACTATGTTCTTAAATGCTAATAAGAGTCACGTGCAAAAACATTCTGCAATTACATGTTAAAATGGTAAAGAAAGAAAATCAAATCCAAAGCACATTTTTTGTTACAAAGTTGAAGTCTTTGCTTAGCTCTTTTCTTATATGAATGCAGTATTTTCACACATTTCTATTAGGTAAGTAGTGTCTTTATTTACAAGCAGAGTATTTGTTGCAAATGAAAATAACCATTTTATTTATCATTTATTTAGCATTTTATTTATGCTACCTTGATTATTAATTTAAATTTCTTTCTCTTTTTATCATCAGGGCTTGTTCCTCTCTCATTTCTACCCAGAGGATTGGAGAAGTAGAATCAGAAAGGAACCAAATATGAGACAGATGAGTGAATTAGACACCATAATTTGTCAAGATACAGATTTGAAAAATATCACATCTGCCACAGAGCTATATACAAATTATAGTAAGTTCTAGTGGCATAGAAGACCACACCTTCATGACTTTTCCTGTGATGTGCTTTGTGATGTGACATGATTTGAAAATAAAATAAATTATGCATCTCCTGAGTGAAAAACAACTTTGATTGGGATGTTCTTTATTACTAGGTGCCTTATTCATTTAAGAAATTGTCTTTGAAAATGTTTTTACCTGAAGGAAAACTTGGGAAAATGTAGTTGCAGAAGGAAGGTCTGATGTAAGAAGGAGTGAGGAGATCATTGCAACATCCGCTGCTCGTGGGAACAACGACCCACGGAAAGGATTTGCGTTGGGACCTCTCTGATATGGACTTGTTGCTACTGGTCTTAAACCATGTAAATGCTTGGTTTATGCACTGCTAAGAAATTAGAAACTGGACATTTCCTATGTGGATATGTCCACAAAACAACCTTTGTCAGAATCTTTGGCACTAATTTCTAAATAATATGCATTTCTTATGTCTTCTCCTATCCTTCCAGAGGATAGAAATTTGACATTCAATAACAAAATCTTTTGTCCTTTAACCTGACACCTCAGAACACCTATCTGGAACTGTAAGTTTTCAGTGATACGTATCTTCAAACCTCATGTCCAATTACAATGAAGATGTAGCAGAGAAATCAACCACAATAAAAGCAATTTACCCACTTGTACAAAGGTGTTAATTTTTTTTTTTAAATACACTAATACTAATATGAATCTACTGAAAAGTTTATTTCCTCCTACTATCAGCCTACTAAGATATGACTGTTGTGCACTGAGATCAGAAAGGAACAAAGAAACTCTTCTTTTTAAAAGAAGGGACTATAAAATGCTGTAGCACTGAACGTAAAGGAAAAAATCAGTACATTGGTCCATCTAAACACAGTTTTCCAGAAAGATGGAAATAAAATACCATAGATAACTATGTTGAATATTGCTCAGGAAATCAATGTTAATTCATCAATACAAAATGAAAAGCTCTTGAAGTTATTCTTACTTGGGAAAGCCTTCCTAAAAAAATTACCGTAAGTTTGCATATATACTTCAATGTTATATTTAATATGAATCTAAGCCCACATTTCAACTGAAGCATATGCTTAAACACATTGTGTCAATATAGATGGACTTAAATATATGCTTAAGTGCTTTCCTGAAATGGGATTTATGCCACAAATTATGCCTTATATTATTACCTTGAAAGAAATTTCCAATTATAATGTATTACCATTTATGTTGTCTATTTTCCTGCTCCATTTAATCAGGCTGGAAGGAAAGCCATTCTGGTAATTTCATCTTTTGTTGTAGATGGATGGGAATTAGAACAGAGACTGCAAGAGGCTGTACTTTGGGGAAATCAGGATTCAGATCCAGAAGCATTTAATCTGTGTCTTTGAGATGTTTGTCACCTCTTGTAATGTCTGTGTAGGTTTCAGCAATTACACAATAATCAAATTGTACTGGCCACTTTTGGATGCCATCATCCTCATTCCCTGGTTTTCAGATTTACAACACTGCAATCCTTTAACAATGCTCTTTTCTTTTTTCATGCTTGCTTAATTACATTTCTGCCCATAGATTTCTACCATAATATCATGGGAGATTTCTTTCTACTTTGGTTTTAACCAGACAAGTTATTTACGCTGAACTATTAGCATAAAAGAAACAAAAGAAAATGACACTGCACTGAAGACAACCTTGAAATTAAGGACTGGGAATAAACAAAGCATTCAAATACAAATCTTAGCCATCTTTCCTTAATACACAATGCATTAGGGGTACAGGGAAATTCTATCGATCTAATTAGTAAGCATTAAGTGATCTTCCACATTAATCAGCTCTTTAGTGATTTTCTATAAAATTAGTATTGAACTTTTGTATAAAAACAGCCTTCTCAAATTTTTCACAGCTACCATCAGAGTGAGCGAGATGAATTGTCTGCTGACATGCGTGCACACCCAAACATAATGCACCTGTACATACCTACTTTTTTGGCAGCTGAGAAAGGCAAAACATAGATGTAAAAGGAGATGGACCCTGAGCCTGGACATGTCACAGAACTGTGGCATGAAGCCAAGCACGTGCCATTTGCCAAGCACACCCACAGGATTCCAGATCTGGGATAGTTTCCTGGAGGAAAACAAGCCAGCCTGGAACAACTTCTCTTGGCTAAATAAGTCAGAGGACTGGAGGGGATGAGGTGTGATTGTCTGCAAGATTCATCTGCATCTGGATTTGACTGAGGATGATTGCCTAGGCTGCACCTCAGAAAGCCTTAGGCAGAGGTTAGGCACAAATATGGTTTTGTAATTTTAGAAAAAAAGTGAATTCTGTACTCATTTCTGAATAAATTTTAGCACAAGATCTTCATCACAGTTGTTATATTTTTAAAGCTTACTTCAATTATCTATGTCCATGCAATTTTTTTCAAAGTTGAATATTCCTATTTAAGTCCGATCCTTTAGTCAAACAAATACTGTCACAGATTGTTGCAGTTCCTGTGCTTATGCACGTGGCTAAATGCACCAGTAAATCAGATTTCAGATCTGCAAATGCCTTTTCACATCTCTCTCTCATAGTTTCCTTATACTATATCTGGAAAAGGCTACTTTATTTGAACTAGCAAGAATTATCTAGAAATCACCAGATAAAGCTGGTCAAAAATATTCTGACTATAAAGCTTTCTGTAACAAAATGGAGTTTTAACAACTTCCTGTATAATATGATTGTATTTAATCTTAAAATTAGTCTGAATCTTAAAAATTCTTGTGTCAGGAAAATATCCAAATATTTTAACTTTTTTTTTTGACTCATTGACATTACGCATTTTCTTTCAGTTATCACTATTAATGACATTTTAATTGGACAACAATAAAGCATTATTTAATATTACAGATTAATAAACGTGTCATATTATGTGATTTGGTCATATGCTAATTTTTCTCAATACTATATAGGAATCACAAATTTTTATCTTTTCATTTTCTACATAAACCTCTCTATCTTTGTACAGAACTTTAGCCTAATTTCACTTAAGCAAATCCCTGTTATTTCAACATTGGTTCCCATTCGAACTCACAATGAAAATGTTAATGATTAATGTTTGAAAGAACTGAAAATTCAGAAAAATAAGAAGTATTTTATATACATGACAATATTTTTTTTTTCTAATATTGAGATGTTTTAGAATTAAACAGCATTTTCCTAGAGGGTGTTAATAAACTGGCCTTTCTTGTTTGGGAAAGAACTAACAATACCTCCTTTCCAGTTGATAATGTGTTTGTTACAGTTTCGATTTTGTAGCAGCTACAAAATGCTTTTACTGCCTGAATCCAATTAACTTTCTCAATAAAATGAATTGGGACCATAGTATCAAGGAAGAGGCATCCAGTCCAATAGTCACCAGACAAGCAATGCATTTTACAAAGGGAAAGGTTCACATTAGTGTTCTTTACACTGCTGGAAGAAGCAGTTAGCATTACAAATACAAATCTCTTCAATCTGCAAATGGGAACTAAATGAATCAATCAGTGCATCATATAGTCGAACAAAAATTTACTTATGACGTGAGAACAAAGCCCCTCAGAACAAAAACAAATAGCAGTTGGTGTTTTGAAAGATCTGCGTGCTCAATGGTACAGGCAAGGATCGTGTAGCACATCCCGGCTAGGCTATGTGTCTGGCACAGCTGCTCAGTCCTGGATGCTTTAGAAGCCCCTGACCAATATTCTATATAATGCTCAATAATTGGAACAGTGACACTGCTAACAGGACAGAGCCCACGGGAGCGGAGTGGCATCAGCCCTGAATGCATGAGGGAAAAGGAAAGAGACCAGAGACAATGTGTAGGGGGTGAGTAATAACAATCAGAGAAGACCTCAGCGTCAGGCGCTTGAGTTACGAACTCCGGTCCAAATATTACTAACTCACATAAGGCTATCATTGTAGGAAGTGTTTTGAAATATCAGTAGCTTCTTGTGAGATTTATTAGTACAACAATTCAATTATTCTGAATCAAATCTTGAAGCATTAAGAGTCCCAATGGCAATGAACATTTGGAATCCCATTTCCTCCTCCCTCTCTTCCCATGGCTTACATCAGTTACCTCATTAACACAGTCACATATTTTTATTTTCAAGCCAGAATAATGGAAGAGTAAATTTGTATGTCCACAAAATGCAATATTAACGTGCCAGTGGGATCCAAAAATACAAGCCTGCAACAGAAGAGGAGTGGCTTATCAGTTCTGTCCAATCCCGGGAATTTTTTGCTAATGAGAGAAGCTTCAGTTCACCTTACTTTAAGCTAATACTTGACCTGGTAGATTTGAATTAATATGGAACTGATGTAAAAGGGGTTGGAGTTAGGTCCTTCAACTCAGTGTAATCTCTTGGATAGTAAAATGAACACAAATATGTGAAAATGCCATCAACAACTCACAGAAATACAGAATTTGCCTTTAATAAAAGAAGTGCATACAATAGTTTTAATTTGCATTTCACTTGAGCCAAATTCATTTATGCTAACAGCATGGAGAATTGCTTTCATTTAAGTCTTGCTACAGAAAAAGCACATTCATTTTTTTCCCAAAAGAAGTTTTTCACCCCTAACAAGCCAGTAAATTCAGAAAAAAATGCAGCTTGTCAGCTTGACATTGTTTAATTTGCAACAAACTGTAAACAGAGTATAGAAAATGGAAACTCTAATAGAGACAGGCAGAGACAAACCATATTTTTTGTCACAAGAAAAATCTGTGTGGCAAGAAATGAATCACATATATTTGCATTTGTCCCTGTGACATAATGTTAAGTTTAATTACTTATGTGTGAAGCAACCTATTAGAAGGTATGCACCTAAAAATAAATAAATGTTGGTTTAATTAATTGCAGTCTGAATTTTAGTCAGTGAATGAATATTCTGTACTCATTCACAGACACTTCCAATTTACATACTTCGGAAAGCGTGTAACACTCTCATTTGCTTAAATGTCAAATGATAGAATTATCCTGATAAATACCATTTAAAATCAAGAAATATTCAGAAACCCTCCAACTGTAGCTCAGCAATTTTTTGAATTGGAATGTCTAAGTCAACATGTAGGAGGAAAGCATCATCTAGTTTAAAATTCCACTGAGGCACTGCTCCTAAATGTTATGCTAATACGATTATACGTGTTAGTGTTTCTTATTTACCATAACAATTATTATAGTGCCCAGTCCTTCCTCTTACTCTTTGTTAACCAAAACTATCCATAAGGGAAGTTGTATGCTCATATTCCCTTGGGCAAGCAGTTTGCTCAGTGATGAGCACTCTTATTTATCCTAAAGTCTTTTAATATTTTCATGTGTTTTGAACATTAGCTCTCCTTGCTTGGGGTTGCTTTGACAAGCATATAATACACATGAGAATGATGTGAATACAGCACTGGAGGCTGTTGAAAGACTTTGGAAAAAAAAAAATGTATTACCAAAATGATTTCAGTAATGTAGTTACTGATTATGAATATAAATAAACTGTAACAAATCTGAGCAATTGTACGTAGAAGTGTACATTTAAATATTTAACTATTCATATCCAAAGTATTAAGAATAAAGATCCTGAGCTGTAGGCAGTTGTAAGATAAAAAAAAAAAAAACACCACCAACAACAACAACAAAAAAAACAGAAAATAGATCTTTGGTCATTTCCAGTCCTCAGACTTAGAGAGATCTGTAAGTGTTTAAAGACGTGAGACAGACAAATGTAACAGTAATAGCTCAAACAGGCAATGATGACACCTCTGCAGGGACCTCGTCCAGAACCTGCTAACGCTAGTGGCATATACCACAAATACTCACCGAAAGTCCATATTGTGCATACTCCGCAGTACTCTGGCATATGGAAGATGGTGCTATGAGTAAGCATCTAATGTCCTGGTTCAAATATTTGCAACAGCTGTTTTGTTGTTGTTGTTGCTTTTCTTTTGCCTTTGCTTCCTCTCCATTTACCTTCACTAAGTGGGTGTGATGACACCGAGCTGATAACATGCAATTTCAGCTGCTTGGGCTAGCTGTAAAATGTTCAGTCACTCATATTTTTCTTTCCCACTCAGCCACTCTGGCTTACATGGTGTCTAAATTTCACCTAGCAAATTCTTCATTGTAGAAAATAAACCATTTATGGCAAACAAAAAATGTAACTAATTTAAAGAGCATAACATAGTCCTTGCACGACTCATTATTGTCCCTGTTCTTCAAGTAAATGAGTAAATTTCAGCATGTTGAATCAGGCAATGACTCAACACATGGTTAAGCCAGGCTTAAATAAGCATTGATGATTCCTGTTTTCTAATTAGGGCCATTAAGAATAAATAAAACCAACAGTAACAGGCAAGAGAAGAAAGTACTGAGAGAAAGCAAACTTACAAATAACTAACATAACGAAAACTGAAGGAAAATGTAAATCTTAGATTCTGGAATGGAAACACTGAATGTTGAGAAGGAAACAAAGAAGCAAAGAGAAATGAAAAGCACCTGAGTGAGGCGAGCCACAAAGAATCGAGCTCAAAAACTGCATGGAACTGCAGAGTAGAATTGAAATCAAACCATACTTTTGTAATTACAGTCAGTTTTTATTTAATCCCACCAATTATCTAAAATGTGATTCAAGAATACTTGACTTTAGTGAATTATGTTCTATAACACTTCTATATGTATCATTCTCAAAAGTCAAGTGTTCATTGATTGCATTTCAGATAACCAGTTACATTTCTGAAGCAGCGGAGAAGGAAAAAACAGATGAAACCTTCTGCTTAGCGTGAGGTTACAGGGTGTTTGGGTGCATTTCCACGTGCCCTGCTCCTGCCAGGCCTGCCCCTGCTCGAGGCTGCATGCACGAGCGTGCCGGCAGCAACCAAGGGCACGGCGCACAGCGCAGGTCAGCCCGGGCTGCCCGAGCCCCAAACCAAGCTGGGCCCAAGGTCAGCTTCTCTGCTGATGAAAGTGGTCGTGAAGAGAGCTGGAAGCAAGCCAGCCCGTTTTCCCTCGCAAGCAGCACCAGTCTGTGTGCGACCCTGACCTCTGTCTCCGGCCCTGATCCTGACCCGGGCTTGCCGCAGCACATGGCTTCTTGCTGGTGCCTCGCGCTTGGCTCCTGGCTCCCCATCCCTTGCAGAGCAGCCAGCCTCAATGCACCCTGGCAGCAAGGGTGTGCAGTGCTGCTTTTATCTGCACACCTGTACAAACGGGTCTTGTGGAACCCATAAAAAAAGTCTGCATAAAAACACTATGCATAATTTTGATGTCCTGCAAATCTTCTAGGGTAATCTAATCCATAGGTCCCGATCACCCATTACCTATTCTATACACTATATACCAATTACCCTATTCTGATCCTCTTCCGACTGGCAGACACCCTGGCTACCTCAACAAGGGGAATGGCCAGAACCACCCTCATGAAGTGCTCTCTCTTTTTGGCTGGGTCTCCCACTAGAAACTCTGTGGGGTGAATATTCATTCTGACAAACTGACGTATTGATAGCAGTTTTAAAATGTCACCATATCAAGGCATGAACTCAGCGTCGGGGAGCTCCATGCAGCCTAGCTCTCTGAGCACCTGGGGTAGGGCAGAAACCATGTTTCCTGTGCTGAAATAGGTGCTGGGCACATAACCAGTGTATTTATGAGGTGCGGCAGCATTTTCCTATTCATAGTCAGCAGTCATAGGCTGTAAACAGGCTGTAGATAAAATCTACATCCTATAACGTGGTTAAGATATTGACATTAATGGCAAAGCCCTTGAGAATGTAAATCTGAGAATTAAACCAGGAGACACTAGCAGTAGACAATCTCAGTTATGTCAGCAAGAGGTTTCCTTCATCTTCAGTATTTTAGTAAGGCAAACCTGGAGGAATTACCCCTGTTCCCTTAAAAACCATCCTTCTATGGTTGTTGGGAAGCTTTTCATACAAATTTGGTTGTGCTTTTATTCCAGCTGGTTTTGCCTCTAAAGACACTGAAGGTGGCGATTCGCTGTGTCCTTTGATGAGAGAACAGGCAGGGGTAGGTGTCCTGTGGCTGCTGCTCGTAGGAAGTAGCACAAAAACAACAAGCAACCTGTGTCTGTTGTGCAAAGCGTTTGAAGATCAGCTGCCAGCAGATGCTTTTTGATCAGAGACAATGAGGGAGCACTTCCTAAGGCATTTTGCTTTGGATATCTGTGAAGGAAACTGTTGAACACAGACAGGTTTCCTACTAAGCTGCTTCCACTTCTCTTTTTTCTCCTCTCCCTTAACCAGTAGTCCTGCAGGGAACTCTAGGGGTGGGAACTAAACATGCATATAATCAATTTTGTACATAATCGATAGACAGTATCAGGAAATTAAACTAATATTTCTAGCAAGACAAATGACAGCATGAATTCAGCAATTTGATTTGAAAGATTGATGTGAACTTCAGAAAGATAAAAAACAACTTAGATTTCTCATAGGGACTTCAGACCCAAGTTTTGAGAGCCATGTTTCCAGAGATCTCAAGGCATTTGTTTTTGAAGAAGACAAAAGAAAAATCAAATGCCTACAGATCACCCCCACAATTCCATTATCATATACACATCTAATAAAAACATCCCAGGGCTGCTGGAAATCTTCCCACCAGTTTCATGTGGATGGCCCACCGATGGTTGGATGTTCAGCACTGTAAGGGTGTGTCACATTATTCCTTCAGGTGATTTTACTTTCTCTTCTGTTTCTGGGGTAAAACATTTATTCATTTTTGCTACCTTGGTTTAATTTAGGTCAGAAACATCTTTCTGACACCTAATTCTAATCTCAAAACGTCAATGATCAGCCTTCTCAGACTAGGATCACTCTTTCTTGAGTGAAATTGTTAACAATACCATCCCTAACACTTTGGAGATTTATTTTTGTATATCTTAGTACCTGATGTTTGATTTCCTTGTCAAATATGGACATTAAGTTTTAGAAATGACATTGGCCATTTAACTCGCACAAATTTAACCACTTTCTCAGGTCGCTTTTCAAATGCTCTAGGCAAACTCTTGGTTTCAGTGTTATTCATATGTTCCGAATTCGCATAGTTCTGAGTCTGTGCTTGAAATGCATATGAAATCATGTCCTAAGAAAATCATTTTTCAGCCAAAACCTCTTGTGGCTTTGATATTTGACAGGGAAGGAGGAATTAATTTCTCCTCCAAAAGATCATTTATTCATTTATAATTCTATGTTGCGGGCAGTTAGAATTCCTTGTCAGTTCTAGTTCTATTCACTCAATGATTTCTGCTGAAGCAAAAATGACAACTTTGGAAAAGTTGTAATAGAAGTTTACTTCAGTGTGAATCTTTCCCTCCCTGAAATCAAAGCAGATCAAACTTGGGGTCACAAAGAAACTATTTTTTCTCATTTATCTATTTGAAAGAAAAGAGAATGTGTATGTCTAGTTGATCCAAATCTTTTTGGGGCAAGATCTGTGCTTAAATGCCACTAATTCACCTAGTGCTACCTGGCTGTGAGTGGGGTGGTGACAAGAACTGGAATACGGTCTTTGGACTTTAAATAGCAATATTTTGCCAGTCTAACCCAGAGCAGTCCTAGCTCTCTGGAGGAAAGATAGAATAACTCACGGCTGATTTCGCAAGCCTGCAGCAACGGAAAGAAATCTTCCTGAATCAGAGGCTGTTCAGGAGCGCCTGAAGCACACTAGGAGGCACAAGCCCAATAAAACAATAGTGTATAAAAACAGAACGCTTGAAGCTGTGGGAGGAAGAGGGAGAAGATTCGCCTTGCTACCAAACAGTGAGATGTGCTGTGTGCTCCAGTAGCCCAGTTTACAATCCCCTTCGGGAGGCACTGTGTGGTTAGCAGGGCTCAGACCTGCTGGAGGGGCTGCGAGAGCCTCACTGTCTGTAAACCACCCCCAGGAACCTACAATGATTGTGGCAGAAGTTTACTCTGGAAAGGTGGACAAGAGTTTAGTTCCAATAGGTAAGAGCTTATTTCTAGCACAGTTTACATCAGTATATCTTTTCCTATTCACTCTAACAGAGGTCAGTTATTTTCCATCCTGTGAACAGAGGTAATGAGCATTTCACCCCTCTCTCAACATCACAGTGATTGAGTGATGACACAGAAGCTGTATAAAAGCAATCAGGTCACATGGCACATTGAAAATTGGGGGTCAAAGAAACACAGCATAGTGTTTCAAAGGCAGGCATAGTACCAGCTCAGGATACATTTCATTTTCAGGCAAACTTCTTCCATTTGGAGTTGGAGCTCAGAAAACAAGCTGCCTTTAGAGAGGTCCCAGCTGTTGTCAAGGCTGAATAACAACTAAAAGTCATCCCCAGCTGTGCCTCTGTAATCCAGACGTGTCTCTGGGAGGCTGCAGGACAGCAATGAGATCAGACACCTTTGGTGTGGACAAAGCAGGTCCTGTCACCCATGGCCAGTGTGACTTCGCTGGGGCACCCTTTGGTTGCAAATGTGTTCATGTGCACCAGTAGGAGCCTTTCATGTATTCATTTGCATTAAAAAAGCTGTAGCAACTTAAAATGTTTTACTGAGACCATCAATAAAAATAACATAAAACTCCCCAAAAGAACACATTAAACAAGAGCAGTGTTGCCAGGTAATATTCAAGCTAATGCACAGATTCTCTAAGGGTGGAAGAGTGAAAGGTGTGTTGTGAAAAGCCTTTCTATCCTGTTGGAAGTATCAATACCACATGCTGGGGCTGGCACTCTCCAAGAAATAAATATCGATTTTGCTCTTTCCTTCTGTACAAATGGCAGACAATGGCTTTTCTAACTCTGAATCCTTTCATTGTTTTAAGGTTGACAGATTCTGTTAGGATTGAATTTTTATTGTTTCATTGTTCTCTTGCTTTCTGCTGCTCCCCCCAACACACTTTGTATCTTAGAACACTTTTAAAACATACTTGGGGTGGGAGGGTTGTTTTGATTATTGTTGGTGGGTTTTTGTTTGTTTTGTTTTTTCATGACAGGGCAGTTGAAATTAATGTAGCACTCCCTGTACTGCAGCTCTCTGTCAGGTCTGATTCATCTAATTTTAGTATTACTATCAGGAACACTACCAATTTCTCGGGAACATGGTGCTAGTGATGATAAAACATTCTTGTTTTAAAAAACATACTTTCCTGCAGATCATGCTATAAGGCATATGTTTATCCTATCATAGTGAACTGTGGGCATCATCTTACACTCAATTCAATTAATAGAAACACCATTCTTACTTTCTGTCCAGAAGAATCTGTAACTTCACCAATTATCCAATGAACGTGAGATGCAGAAATGAAACAAAAAGTCACAGATATATGTATGCACGTGTGATTCAAATGATCCAAACACCAAGCAGAATCTGGAGGAAAATGCAGAGGGTAACAGCAAAGGTGGTTTTTTGGTGGTTTTTTTTTTTTTTTTTTGGATGGAATATCCACTATTCTTCAATATTAAGTATATGTCATGAAAAGCTTACAGAATAGTTATTCATTTTCCTGAAGGTCATCCAGACATAGTAAGTTCATTTCATTTTCTTGACAACACATCTAGGCTTGTTATGTACTCTATGAAACATGACAGCGAGTGACTGGCCCTCCCATCCATTTCAAGCAAATATGATTTTACCTCTGAAGAACAGGAAGAGAGAGAAGGTAGCTAAATCCGATCCGGCTGTACCTGTGCTGGCCCCAGGACAAGAGCTGGAGGGAATGCTTTGCAGAAGAATCCACACCAGCCAGAAACGAGCCGGAGCACACGGACGCCTGGGTCCGGCCTTGCTGCGCCCACAAGGCAGGCAGCAGCACTCAGCTGCAGAGCAGCCTGCAGGTCTGCCCCACGCCTGTGCCCACGGGCCACGCTCACAGGGTTAAATCCTCTCCTGCCTCAAAATGCAGAGGGAAATTCAGCACTGCCTAGGGGGATGTGGTGTCTGCCCTGTGCTGCCACAGCCGCTGGGGTGGCAGCTAGGCTCTACAGTCTAAATGCTGTGGGAAACATGCTGGCACAGCATGGCCCCGCAGGACGGTGCTGAGCCCCATGCCCCAGCATTTACCAGTACAAAGGCAGCCAAGGTGGGAAGGTGCAAAACCACTCAGCTCAGCTTCTGCTAGCTCCAGGCACTGAGTGCTGATGCACGATGTAGGCATGCAGAGACAGTGAGTGTGGATCTGTGCATTATTGTAATGAGTTTATAACATATTAAGAATAAAATATTTTGATAATTTATTTGCATGTTCTGGTTACTTACTTTTCTTTCATGCAGCATCTTTGCTAATCTTACATCTTTTCTTATGCAGGTTTTGTCCCAGCCAAATTATCCCTGATCCTTTTCATTTATCTGGACACAACACCTTCTATTCTGCTTGGATTTGAAAGTGTACGTCATTGCTGATTTGATTTTTCTTGTCACATTTTTAATTACTGTCACCTATCTTATGGCATACACTAGAATGAGATCTTTGGAAATATGGATGCAACTCCCATTTGGGAATTACACATATGCAGACTGACAGTGTAACAAAGGCACAATGCATAGGCTTTTAGCATCTTTTCTAGCACTTATATTAGTAACGTGAGGAGGATGAAGCAGGCAGGTCCTTTCAGAATAGAAAATCTACAGAAGTACCATGTTGAGGTGGGCAACTGCAGCAATTAAATGGGATGTCAAGCATGTATACTAAGGATAAACATGCAGACAAAACTAATTAGTTAGAATTTGTCTGGGAATTGGTGAATAATAAGAGCTACGAATTATGAGACAGCTGTTAGCATTGCCAAATTTTCTCCTATCTTTTCAGCAATGAAAGTCTACGAAGACACTGACCTATGGCTGATATTTAGCCATTATGATCTTTGATAACTGAAATGCTGAAGAAATATAAGAAGCTTTCTTACTGATATTAAAAGACAGGCATTCTCAAGCATATAAAAAGTTATATAAGCCATACTTTGATAATATTATAATTCTAAATATAATTATATATAGTCATAGTGTTCAGATTTCAAGCAACAGAAAAATTGTTTGATATTGTCCCTGAAGAGAGAGATTTCACAATCAGGAAATTGTGTTGTTCAATGTGACGAGAGTAGAGTTGAGAGCTAGTTAAGTTCACTTATAAGCTAATGGAAAAAATTACACAGGACTAAAACCTGAAGTTTATATGCAAAACCATGGTCTTGTCTCAAATTCTGTGGTACTCTAAGTTTTAAAAATTCTTTTAATTTTATAGATTTTCAGTGAAGTATTATTCTATAGCCTGATCTTAACTGTGAAAAAAAAATTGTTTTCTGAAAACGAGATACAATCTTTGATAAGAAAAAAGGGAAATCAGTCTCTAAACTCGTATTTTTACATTTTGGTAAATTTCCACAAATTTGTTTGTCAAACTCTTTCTTTTAAGCCAGCAGTTTTGTATTTTTAGGTCTTATTTTGAAAGCCTTAGAACTTTAATGTCATTTTTGTAAAAAAAAATTACTAAAAAAATCTCTGGAATTCTGTGACTGGTGTAAATGAAATGTTCTAATGTGATGCATTAACAAGAGAGAAGTTATGTTAAGAAATTGTGAAAATTTGCATGAATAATTGCAATCATTTTTTTCTTGGAAAAGTCTGGGAGAGCTGCCAAGAAAACTCTTTCCCTCTGACCAAAGTTCTTAAACACTACAGTTGCAGAAAGAGTAAATATGTAAATATTAGTGCCAGTAATAAATCTTACAAAGAACATATGTACATTGAAGGAAAAGGCTGTTGCTGAAGCTTTAATTTTGCTCCATTGCTGTGATCACCAACGAATGCTAAATGTGTTGTAACATTTTATGACACGCATGTGTCTACTAAGAATTGGACAAAGATTTCATAAGCATAATGCAAGACGATGAACGACCAACAAAAGACATTACTGACTGTCATTAACTTGGCCAAAATCAAACGTGTGGCACTGTCACATAAAGCAAGGTAAAAACAAAAGTCTGTTAAACTTAAGAGCAATAGAACAACTCTGAGCTGAGAAAAGCAACAATAATTTTGAGCCAAGTAAGATTCTGAGACTGTCACCTAAACACTTGTCATCTGAGTGATCCTGGAATAAAAATTTAAAAAGTGCTAAATGCAAATAAGGGTTGAAACTGAATAGAGAGAGGCCTGAAGGAGACAGTTTGGATCCAGATCTAAGCTTTCATCGAATTTTGAATGTTCAAACTCAGATTTTCAGTTACTAGTCTGACTCCTTAATATCCAGTCATAATTTGCCATTAAGAGGATGTTTTGGGTTACATCTTATCAAACATGTTCGTAGAAATCAGTGGAGTTATAACAATTTACGCCAGCCAAGGATCTGTTCTTTTACCTTGCGAAAGCACAGAATGCAGAAACTTAATTTACCACTTTTGATCGTAGCTGGAAACATCTGACTGATGAATCTGGAGAATCCCATGAGTATTCATGCCTCAGAAGGGAACTGGGACTAGGACTGAAATGGGGATATCATCTCTGGTATCACTTGGCAATAGCAGACAACTTACAGTACATTACCTCATTTTCTTGCAATTTGGTGCTTGGATGTCATAAATTACTTTGACACACCATCAACATAGGTAAATCGAGTAAATAATTGATCTCTCCAGAGAAGCATTAGAACCCACAGTAGAACACAGATCTGCAGCACGTGTGAGCAAGTCACTGGTAGAAACTGACGTACCTCAGTGGTTTCTTTTTTCATTCCTACAGTTACAAAAGTGCTCTTCAAACTAAAATTACTCTCCTGTTAGTATCCTGCTTTTGGGCTGCTACTCATCTACTAATGATAATATCATAGGCCTTTATGATGTAAAATGAGAAAACTAGTTTAGCATAAGAACTTTAAAAAAGATAACCATGTAAACGCATTTGTTTTTTGTGGTTTTTTTTTTTTTTTTTTGAGGAAAACAGAAAATTAGTTTATTTACTTAACCTATGCTAATAGCAAATATTTTTCCTCAGTGAAAGAGTGTCAACCAACCAGTAAGGTGAACTAGCCTATGCAGGAGAGCAGGGCAATAGGACAGCTGTGGAAATGGAAGCCTGCTCCTCAGCATAGACACGGGATGCCAAGCTGTGTCACCGCAGCCCCAGTGACACAGCCCTGGCTGCGACAAAGATCCTGCAGAGAATGCATGCAAAGCTCAGCACATGCAATGCACCTGGGAGCAGTGTCCGAGTCAAACACCCAGAGCTTTTTGGATGGGCTTATGCTGGTAACTCCTAGCCCTCTGCCACAAGCCATATTAGTTACAGAGATTCTTTGCTCTCCATTCAGAACTTTGTAAACTAAGATCAGATTAAGTATTGTCTGGCACTAGTTAACAGAAAGTCCCTCCTCTTTTTCAAAAGCATTCAAAAATGCTTTTTCTTCCCCAAAGCATTTTTATTTTCAACCCAATCCCAAGTACTGGGACTGCACTCTGTGGGTGGGCTGAAGACAGGTCGTCACAGGCCACCAGGCAAACTGATGGAGGTAGAAGCCCCAACACCACCGCTCAAAGCCATCCCTCGTGGGGGGGTCTGTATCTGCAGGGAGCAGCCCCTGTGCCTGGGAGCATCAGCAGGGAGCAGAGCAACCCCCCGACAAGCAGTCCGAACACCTCAACGGTCCTGTAGATGCGAAACCTGACATATAGCCTTTCTTTTAATTACCAAGGAGCATTACCTAAAGCATTATCTTCTCATGGAGCAATACATACTTGTGGGCAGCCTACTTTTTTTTCCCCTCTCAATACATTCTTTTAATCATTAGCATATCCTTTACATCACTAAAGGCACCCAAGGAGAATGGCAACATTCCAGCATAAACACACAGCATCGCTGCTTGTTGCAACATTACATTGCCATAGTGAAACAAGCACCGATAAAAAAAGACCCAGGCAGGACTGATACTTACCGATGAAACAGCCAACAAGTCAGCTGCACACAGCTTCACAAGAACTTCAGGAAATGAAGGTGCGCGCTAGTTCTTGCTTTTCTTACTGACCACCTCGCTCAAGTGTCCTTTGCATGAACTTTGTATTTTTTATTATTTACTTTTCTATTCAGATTTTGGTATATGTTTGTGTTCAATAAAGGATGTCTGACAATATATAAATTCTTGAACAATGGTAGATTATGCACAAAAACATGAATCCTAACTCCCACAGTTTGCAAGGACAGTTATCTTAATGCTTTTTCTTCCACATACTGTCCTGTTACAATGGCTGCATTGGGTTGCAGCAGAGTTTCTAAATGATACGACCGACCAGTATGCACCATCGCTTTGTACCTGATTAGAGATCAGTGGTACGCAACTAAATTCCATGGACAATGTTGCTACAACATAAGAAATGTTTTTTTTTCCCCTAACTTAACTGATCATCTTTCTTGTTCCAGCACATAGAAGGAAAAGTGACATTGATGATTTAGAATGTATATACCTTTTAGAAACGGTAATTTGGCTGTGACTTTCTTTGTATGAAACACATCATTGCCTCATTTGTGGACAGAACTGTTTGAGGTAACGGGTCAATATGCCACAGATTTTAGAACTTGTAGAACTTGCATGCTCTCTGATAAAGGGATTATTATGAAGAGACAGAATAAGACACAGACTAAAGCTAAAATCTGCTGAAGAGAAACAAATAGGTGCAGAAGTCAGTGCTGTGTGAGGTATGGCAAACCAACAAAACAATAAGAAGCAGACTGTTTGACTATTTGAGAACAGATGGAAAGAGAGTCAATGAAATCCTGAAAGCAAAAGAAAGTGAGACAAGATGGCAAAATGAGAGAGAAAAAGCAAGAAAAAGAAAACAAGAAATCAGTAAGGAATCCACCCAAACAAGCAAACAAGATAAGCATGGGAATGCTAGGTACAAATGGATTCACATTTTGGAAATCCTCACAAGTTTTATACACTTAAAATAGGATATCATTATGGGATGAATGATACTGATCTGGTAAGCAACGTAACTGAAATTATACAAAGGTGTGAGGTAACAACATTAAAAAGAAAGAAAGAAAGAATGGCCTCTGGAAGCACAAAGAACAGTTTACATTTGTGGTTTTCATACCTTTCTAGAAAATATGCTGGTAGCATATGCTGTTTAAAGAACAGAAAATATGTTAAAAACTGGGTTATTAATCCAGCTCTTAGACTCAGCACAAGTGATGAAAGGTAGCCATGTGTTCAGATAGCTGAGGTATGAATCACTTTAGGACTAGTAAGCCATCCCACATTTTCATAAGCCATCTGTTTAGTGAAAGAGCATTAGGTGTATGCAGCACTATTAATTCTTACATTTAGAAATTATACTCAGCATGACACATCATCAGGAACAGAAAAATACTTTTGGATGCCTGCAAAACCATCGTACAGGATTTTAAATATAGTAGGTGATGGTATGTTTGAGTGGGCAGTGATAAGCAAGAGGAGCTTTGGGCCTGCTCTGAGAACATGCCTCTCATTTTTTCCACAAATTCCAAACATTATCAGCAAACTTGTATGTTTTCTTCGGATCTGGTAAAAAAAATCTCAGAAATGAGTCTGAGAAAAAAAGCAGAACAAATAGAACACTAATATTTTGACAGGCTCAGGGTATTCTGACTCCAGATTCATGTATTGCAGTTCTCTCTTATATATCATGTTCCATTACAAAATTTAGTGGACAAACTCCAGATCAGCAGTCCTCAGCCCTGACTGGTCCATGGCAACAATACTGAGCAAATAATTCCCTGATGGTAACGTTCTCTCCCCCTGCCTTGACCGCAGCAGAAACAGTGTCATCTTTATCTTCAAGTTCCTGAAACACTTGAAAAGAATTTGATGATCCTCTGAACAGCCTGTTGTGAGCAAGCCATCAGAGCGGCCTGCTTCCTTACATGAGCTATAATCAGGAACAACTCAAGTTAACCTACTTATACAGTTAGTGCAGTTATTGCACAAATTGTGGTATTAAATTTAAACTTTGGGGCTTTGAATATATCAATTAGGTTCAACATATTAGTGGAAGATTAGGTTACTGTAACTGTAATTTTTTAAAGACAGAAGTGAAAGGACACCATCTCAGAAAGGAATTCACCTTCTGAGTCCAGGCTGCAATCAGCTGTTGAGTCTGTGTTTGGTAGACATGCGATGACATGGCTTCCAACGGTGATGCTGCATCGCACTCCCAGGGAAAGTGGCTCTATTAGTAAGAAACTGGCAGCTCACAAACAGATGCAAGCAAACCATCACAGCAGGACGGGAGAGTTGTGCCCCTCTTGGAATGATGCAACGAGCTGAAGGTATGCCAGAAAGATAAATGAGCTCTGGCTATGAAGTTGGTCTCAATAAATGTGCCTGTATCTTTCATGGTACAGCTACCTAGTTCATGAATTCCAAAAGAACTAGATAAGTGATTTATAAAACTTGTTGTAAAAAAATATGCACATATCAGAAAGATTGTATTTTTCCCCTTTTCAAATCAAAACAAAAAAAAACAATGTGATGAATCTTGTGACGAAATTAAAACACTGAGTCATAGCTTAGTTTATAGAATACAATGGTGACCTAAATACTACTGGAAATCAAAAGCACAAATCCTAATAAATTTAAGCATTGTGATCACTCTTCTAATGTGTCAGCATGGAATGTTTTTGTTATGTGCTCAACTCCATTAAACATATCCTAAGCTTATGACTTCTTAAACTGACCATTCAGTTCATATTTACCCAACACTAACCAACTTTACCTCCCTTTATAATTACTTTCTTCTGTTACATCATAATATATTTTTGTCTTATATTTCTGGGAAATTTGAAAAGCCTTTAGGGGAACCTAAAGTGGGCTCCCCTCAGCCAATAAACAAAGCCCTCAAGTTGTATAGGTCCAGTAACTGCAATATCATCCATGTATGGTTAGCTGTGGAATATAAAAGCTTAGCAGCCTAACATTTTTTTTTCCTCCTCTCTCCTTTTTATGACTAAATAAATTGGTTCTTTCTGAAACTGATTTCTTCTAAATTCAGGAAAGCTCAGAATATCCAATGATACAGTAAAGTTCAACTGATTTAAGCCAGAATGTTTTCACCATCTATTGATAGTATAATTTGGCTAACTATACTGATGAATAAACAGTGTTGAGAAGACAACTCTCTTTGGTTGGACTTCTAACCTATACCAGTTTCTCGCTCAACAAAATGGTTTAAATGCATGGAGCATGCCTGTGCCTCCCAGCTTGATGCTCCCTCTCTTCAGTAGGTCATGTAACTGTGTCCCATCCTGAGATTGTTTTTTCCCCACCCCATGAGATTTGAACAGTCCTTCCTAGTGGCATTGTTTCACAGGAGCTTTGGAGAGCCCCCCCCACAATTTTAAGAGGCTTGGTGGTTGGCCAATTGCAGAAAATGGGGATTTGAGTCTCCTAAATCTGGAAAGGAAACAAATTACTCTGTCTAGAAGCACAAGATACTGGTTTTTGTTTGTTTGTTTAAAAAAAAGCTACCTCTCACCTCTTTGGATTGCAGGCATGAAAACTCCGGCAGCTGGAAATCTTTCAGGCTCCCCTACATTTTGCATTTAACTAGAAACTAGGTGCTTGCTGGAGAAATATGCTATACAAAGGCATTAAGTTTCCATCCTGCACTATACAAATTCATGTTAATATTTTCTAAGCCTAGTCCTCCAGTTGGAATGAACTTTTACAGTATCACAGCACATATTGTTAAATACCTTCTCATTTTGCTTATAGAACATAGGGTTTAATGAGGATTTGAACTGTGATCTTTTCATGTGATCACTTAGTTCATTAAAACACTACATCACCTACACAAATTCCTTGTTCATGAAGTTCATTGCAGTGAATCACTGCACACACAAGTAACTCCGCAGTAATACTGAGTTTTCCTACATTTCTGCAGTGCAGTCCCCATTGGGTTCTCACAGTGAAGGCTTTTCAGAGACTTCTGTTCCAAAATAATGAAAAACCACATTGAAAAGACCCATTTTTAGTTTTTAACAATGGAACTCATTTCATGGTGAGCCATCATCCTAAAGCACGTGAAGTTCATCATTGTGCACTCAAGTTCCTGTTCATCCAGAGTTACAAATAAAACCATTGCATTTGGTCAAAGTTCAGCACGCTGAGATTTTTCTACTGTCTAAAAGCAGAGGACAGAGAATGAAAGGATAGAAAAACAGACACCACAAAATAGAGGGAGAAAACTTGTATGGAATGGAACCTGAAACTGTTTCAGTGAGCTCGAAAACCGGTCCCTTCCAGGGCTCTCCAGGAATAGATCACAGTTTGTATACTAGTTGAGCATCTGAAAGCAACCAGTTCTACAGTTTTACAAGGATGTTCAATATGCCTGTTCCCATACCAGCGCTTTCAGGCTTTTTCCCAGCAACAAATAATTACTTAAATTCCTCATTCCTGCTCCCTCCTTTCTGCAAGAAGGAAACCAGGGCTGACAGGATGCCAGGGATGTATGACATCTCCCAGAAAAATTGCTAGGAGATTAAGATTTAGCTAAATGTTTGGGTGACAATGAAGATGGGCTGCAAAGCACCTTTGCAACCTAAAAGAAAGGTCTAAGAGTTGATGCCTGTTGCTTCACTGAATACTATATAATACATAACTTCCATCAAGATTCAATGACTCGACTGAAAATTACCCATATATATTCCTATTTTAATTTCTGTGGAGGCATATTTGTTCTGTTAAAACAAAATTCATGGAAGTATTTCTTTATTTTTCATTTCCAGGTAAAAGTTATTTATTCCCCTTTAAAATAATAAAACAATGTTCAACTAAAAACCAAAGATGTTTAGTGACAATGCCCCCTATTTCTGGTAAATGTTAGACAACTTTTGGCCAAAAAAAAAAAAAAATACTGATGTTTGAAGGAAAAAAAAAAATAGAGAGATATACAAAATATCAACATATACAGAAGGGTTAATCTTTCCCTAATAATCTCTCTCTAACCATCTCACTTTCAAACTAAATCTAACTTCATTTAGCAGTTATAATGCATGCTTTCCTCCTTGACTATGTAACACTTGGCAAAGGGCTGAAGTGCCCAGGGGTAGATTAGTGCGCAGAGCGAGGAGACACTGCCAGAAGTGCAGGATAAATGTAGTTCATCATATGGCTGTCCAATTCATCACCCAGACATCACCACGTATGGAGGTGTATAAGTTCTATTAACCTAATGAAAATCCCTCTATCCAAAATAATAGCACAAGAGAGGTACTACTTACAGATGTGATCTAGCCATGAAAGCCTTATTCTGATGCTTTATAGCAGCTGAGTGGAGGCCCGTGGTTGTCCCCCTAACATGGGAGATGAAGCACCACACTGGGTGATTAAAACTGACAGATCCTGCCCAGAGAAGTATCAGCCCATATAAGCTCTCCTCCAGAGAGCATTGAATATATTTTCCCAGACAGTGTCAAGTTATGCTGCACCATTATTATGAACTTGACAAGTAAAAGTGCAAAAAGTAAACAGCAGTGGATAATGTAAAAGGGCAGGGAAAACCAGCAGTCAACAAGACACGAGGAAAAAAAAGGAAAGGATTTTGGTGGAGTCCTTATGCTAAGTCACTTTAACGCACACAGCAGGAGAAACAATGTTTTTTTTTTTTTTTTAATCATAGGATTGTCACTGAGATTACCCTAAATCAGAGTACACTGAAAGAAGCATTTTTAATCTGATAATCAGAGGTAGAGAGAAAGCAGTAACAGAAGGAGGTATGTCCCAGAAAAATTACGTTTACAAGGAGTCAGGGTCCTGAGCTTCGGGACCCTGCAAGTAGCAGTTTCTGATTAAGCTGAGCTGAGAGCCTCTGGGAGAAATAAAGGAAAAACTAAATTTTTCAAAATAGCTTGAAGAATAATAAATTTTAAAAACCATTTATTCGAAATAAATGACTAATTTATTCCCAGAATTTTTCATCATTTCTGAATAATATACGTGATGAAGTGTGAGAATGATGCTTGATTAAATGAGGTCCCTGGAGTGCATCAGAGGAGATTTAGTCTGGAAAACAGCATCTGCTGTCTCTTTCTTTCCTTCTCTCAATGCTGTGTTGTTTCCACATTTCACAGCATATTACCCTCTTTCATTTTTAAGAGAATGGGACAATATTTATTCAGTTTTTTTCTGTGGTGGCCACACAACAGGTCTTTCAATGTGTTAGGGTCTGAAAAATATTGCTGAATATTTATTTATTTTTCCTGGCTGGAATAATAATAATGATCAGATATGTTCATCAAATCCATTACCTTCTCTTAGTCATCACAGGTCACACAGATATAAGTCATCTGATATAATCATGCCAGCAAATTTAATTTGACTGGCTTCTTCCCAGACTAATTTTTTCTGTATTTCTGTTCTTAGCTACCCAGTTATATGATATTGAGGATCACGGTTTGAAAGCAGCAGCAATGAAGGCGAAACAGATATATCAATGACTAACGGTTGGAGATTTGACCACTTTGATCCTTTGTTATTTCATCTGGTTTTATAACAATGAAATGCATACACATTGTCCAATACATCTGTGTTGTATACATCCACTCTTACCCAGATTAAAACTCAAGTTATTGGACTTCAGATGCAAATACCAATGGAGAATTTTGAACCATAGAAATAAAATGAGTTAGGAGATCCCACTAGCTCCATTCTGCTGGTATTTGGAAAGATGAGGTTGGGGAAGAATTACCAAACAATCATGACAGTAAGAGAAAAGTCAGCAGTAATATTGAATCTCATATTTAATCTGTATTTCTCAACTTTTAAATTGCTTTAAGGCAACACAGGAACAAAACAAAAATGTCAGATGGAAAAGTTTTTCTTTTTAAACCTCAGGGAACATAGTGTTGAAAAAGAGATATTGAGTCACAACTGAAGCAGAATCTAAATCAGAAAATGTTTGACAATTACAAATCTGCATCCTTAGACATGTATCTCGAGGCAGTAGTTGAAAAGGGGTGGGAAGAGAGAGGAATAATAATAATATTAATAATATTAATAATAATAATAATAATAAATTACCACCGCAGGACTTCAACCGCAAGTAACACGCAGAGAAGTGCACTGGAGGAAGCTGAGATGATTGCAGAAGAGAAGTTTTCTAAAGCATACTTGCTGTCTGTGGACAATGGGTTCAAAATCAGTGGACCTGCCCTTACTTCTCTGTCATCTGCTATGTGAATTATGTGATGCCCCAGACTACAGAAAACGAAGGGAGGTATATCAAAGCATAGTAACTGCCCATCAGTCTCAAGCTTAGAGGTGGGAGAACTCTTGAGAATTGAACAGGTAGTGAAACATAACTTTTGACAGGAAACTCATCAAGAAATTTTTGACTTCAAATATGGTAAGTGCTCATTAACTCCTGCGATGTCCCCATATCAGTCTGATAGCAGCCTACAAAATTAGCCCCACACGTACATGCTCCCACCCAGACAAGGGAACAATGAGTGTATTTGCACAGATATGGTTTCTCCATGGTCTTCTGCTCTGCTCCTCTGAACTGCCAGTGGGAATATCACACTTGGTACCTTCTCTAGCCTCTTGTTCTTCTATCATCTACCACTATTTAATACCATCCACTTATGGTGTAAGCAGTGAGGATTTGAAACTCATGTTTTTCTTTTCTGAAACAATTCCAAAGCAACCAAAGTGAAACCAGAAAAGACAGACATACCAGCCACCCTGTCTATTCAGAATTGCCTAAACCTTTCCACCAGACTCCCTGCTTGATAGAAGTTATTCAAATGACCCAAAAAAAAGTTAGGACCAGGCTTCTCCACATCCTTTCACGCAGCAAAGATGCCTACACAGACTGCCCAGAAACATAGGAGTGATACTGTCATATCTGGCATCCAGAGCAAGGGGTTGCCTTCCCGGTAAAAGAGACTCGACTGCCCTATAGCAACATTCAAGAGCAGGGGGAAGCAAACAAGGATATTGTAGCAAAGCGCACAGTAGATGTTGTGCCAGAATCTGAGTGCCACAAAAGAAAGGTAAAGACCCAAAAAAAAAAGTGAATACCTTTGGACAGTCCTCAGAAGTCCTCTAGAAAATATAAGCCTGACACTAGCCTTCTGCAGTGTCCCAGCCCACTGAATGGGATTTTCATCCCACTTTCTCTTGCTGTACTCACACCATCTGCTTGCAATTCATAGTGCTATGGGAACATTCAGTACCTGCGATACCAAAGGCTTGGATAAAAAAGCCCATTATAACCGTATTTGTTCGGCATCAGAAATAAATGTCAGAAGATAACTAGCATGTAGGTGGCCAGATGCTTGTCCACAAATATCTTTGGATTAATAATGGATCCAGTGCGTGGTTTTTGTTTTGTTTTTTCTTCTTTAAACTAAAACTGTTCACCCACTTCTGCTGTGCATTGCTTCTTTATTAGCACACGTTTTCTCCCTACCATATACTACATTTTCTTGTAAAAGAGGTTGTCTTTCTAATCAAATGTTATGCCAATATTAACTAGCAACAAAGATAATATCAAAGATAAAACTGCCATCAAATTATTACAAGGCTGTAATTTACTTGAACATTTTTAAGAAATTATAAAATCGGATATCATATCTATATCTGATTATGAACAGCAACATATCCCTCTGAGTTAATAATTACAGTCTTGTTTTTACTTGTTGACAGTCTATGACTAATTGCTGTCTGAAGAGAATTTAAACAGATCAATTCAAAAATCAACTATCTAAAGAAAGGTAACATGCTTCAGACAGGTATTTACTCAGGGCTGTGAAATTTCTGTACTTTCTTTGGATTTTAGATATCTCTATGATATGGTAGATCTTTAAGAGATTGAAAAGGAAGTGCATCATCTAAAAAGAGGTAAATTACTAGTTGTTCTGTCTTAATTCTTTGGGTTTGGCGATGCTGATACTTCTCCTGTATTTAGAGCAACATAAAGAGTAAAAGGATTTCTCATTTCCAGCCTTAGATCTTCCACTAAGTAGCCACGAGGAACAAATAGTGGGTGTCCGGACCCTGCCCCAGCACGAGGCTCACTAGCTCAGCCTCTGGCAGCATCACGTGAACCGGCAGGAGAGCACCCGAGGAGCGACACGCTTGGTGCTAGCCCCGATGTCCGCATGAGACATCTGTGTTGGTCTGACAGAAACACAAACAAAAACACCAACTTTCAACTCTTTCTGATCTAGTCCCATAGACTGCATGTCCTTTTGGAGCTGGAACACATTAGAGGCTCTCTCAGCGCATTTTCCAGTTTTGTTTCAGCTGAAAGGAAGCCAGGGCATGCTCAGAGCACTGTGTAATGCGCAAGGGTGCACAGTACGTGGGATGATGCAGAGATTTGCTTCAAAAGCATGGCTGTCATCCGCATTAAATCGGAAATGCCCTCACTGGGGCTAGGAGTAGTAATACTGAAGCCTGACTGGTTAGTTGGGTAAACAGGAATGACAGAATCTTATCTTAATTTTTTATCATCCAGCTCTCAGAAAGGATATCTCTATTTAAAGAACAGGCACCTTTATCACTACAGAAGATTTTTATTACTTTTATCAGGAATGCCATTTGAAATTCAGGCTTGTGCATGTTCTTTAGCAAGCAGGCATCACCACTGCTTCTATAAAGTCCCAAATACTGTGTGAAAGATAAAGCAAAGCTACACTTTTTTTTTTTCCTATGAACTTCTGGTTATTAAAATGCCAAGTCTGATTTCTTTTAAATATGATATTTAAATTGCAGCTAATGGCTGATATATAGCAAGCAAGCATACTACCCTCATCTGATGTACAAGGGGAGGCTGAGAGAGCTGGGACTTACCAAGCCTTGAGAAAAGAAGGCTCAGGGGAAATCTCAATGTGCATAAATACCAGCAAGAGCAAAGAAAATGGGCAAATGGTGAAGTATTAGAAACTACTAAATAAAGAAAGGAAAGACTTTTCCCTGTGAAGGTGGCCAAATACTGGAACAGGTTGCCCAAAAATCTTGTAGAGTCTCCATCCTTGAAGATATTCAAAGCCTATCTGGACACAGTCCTGGGCAACCTGCTGTAGCTGACCCTGCTCTGAGCAGGGGGTTGGACTGGATCATCTCCAACCTCAAACCTTTCTGTGAGCCTATAAAAACTAGTACTAAGTAAAGATAGATCCTGAATTCCTTCCTGACTTAATGAACACCATTGGGCAATGGCTTTACATTACTTAGAGTATCCTCAGGGTGACAGATTAATTTCTCTTGTATCAATGAATTTCTGAAGCTGATTTTAAACATTTTATCAGGAAACTTTAAATATATTTCAATACATATCTAATCTCTTCAAGCTAACAATAAGGGCTTAATGTAAAGGGAGATTAGAAAGGATTTAGTGTGTGAAGTTACAGGTTAATTGCTTTGTGGTTCATTAAGCAACACATTTATTTGGCAACAATAAAAATTAACCAATGAATTCAGCCTGTGAACAGAAAATCATTTTCAGGTGTTTGCTCGTATTTTGGTAAATTTAGCTGGTGAATTTTCACAAGCACTCTGCTTTCAACTTTCCTTCAATATTTATTTTTCACAACTCAAGGTAGGGACGATCTCTGCAATTGCACCCTAACTTTCTGCTTCTAAAGATGACGAAATTTAAAAGTTTTGTGGTTTCCCCCCTGTAGGTAGGCTGAAGTGATCTGAAAGGAAAGAATGCAACAGCGTGCAGCTGAAAAAGTTCTTTAAAGGTAAATCTGGAAAACAGTGCAAACAATTCTTCTCTACTGAAAAAGGATTCTTAGGAACAGTGAATTAAAAAAAGGCTACAGACCTGTAGCCTTCAGTCACCAATATTATTCATATTTTTCACTTTTTTAAAAACAAGATATTCACCTCATTCCATTCATATTTAATGCTCATGAAAGTAATGGAGATAAATGAGTGCCATTATCAGCAGGCACTACTTTAACTCATTTATTCTTTCCCACCACTTCTACTGAAAGAATAAGAAAAGAAAAGCAACTGAGACATACACAGACAAAGTTCAGTCTCCGGCAGACCAATCTTTCAGGATGCCTCTGAAAGAAACACCAAGCACAAAGCAGAGCATGCCCCACACCAGGTCACTTGAAAGAGAGGCAGGCATCCTCCAGCTCCCACGTGGTGCAACAGCTTCTCTTTCCTACACTTGGTAAACAGGCTCCAAGGAATATGAGGGAAATTCAGGACTATGCTGGCAACTCGTGAATTTCAAGTCTCAAAGCAGGGAATGGAAATATCTACCAAAGGCCTCTTATTCTCTGTTCCAAGGAAGTCTCCATAAATCTGACCAGATTTCTTAGAATACACTCACAAAGGCCAAACATACAGTAACTTTTAAGGAGAAGAATATGGAAAATTCCAGGTGCTTTAATACCACTGGCAATGGTAGAGATACTACTGTTGCCACTGAGAAGTGTTGTTTTTAGAACTTAAAGTAAGCCATTGACAGAAAATTCTTGGAAGCCTGTTATTTGCTCCCCACACATATCATTCCCACTGATGTCAATAAATATTGATCTTTGTTTGGGTATCTATTGAGATTAATTGAGTCAAGAACTAAATATTGACCAAAACAAAGAGGAAGTCAATACTTACATTGAAGGAAAATGTATCTTAATCTTTGCTGAAAACATGAAACCAATAGGCCAAATATTTGCCCTAATTTATTTATCCTCTGGAACTCCTGGAGATTCAACTGGTGTAACCAAATACAAACAATTACACTGTCCGGCATATACAACTCTCAGCAAATAGCTGCAATGAATTCCCACTATTTTGGCTGTTTCGAGGGGAGATAAGGCTATTACATTCATCCTAATGCTGCCATAGGACTCAGCAGTTGGGATTAACTGCTCCCCAGAAGTAGTGCAAGTTTCCTTTTTTTGCAGGTGTCAGTGCATTACGGAGTATGAGAGCCACCCTAGGGCAACATGTAATCTGTGTTGGTAAACTATTCTGCAAATTCTACAAATGAGCAAAACTATTTAGGGGAATAAAATGAAGTTGTTCCCCCTTCTATATAGACTCTTCCTAAATGAAGTATGTTGAGAAGATTATATACAAGTATCAGATGAATAAATTGTGTAAGAGGGACCAGATGACCCCCAGATATTCCTTCCAACCTATGTTGCTCTATGATTTTATGCTTTTTGTATTTGTTATACACCTGTAAGCAGTGTCCAGTAGGTAAAGTCTCATTCAGTGACTATATGAAAGGATTTTTTTAATCATAACCAAACCTCTAATGGTTTTATCTTTCATAATTAGCTATTTTGCATGATTGTAACTTCAAATTCTTACCCTATCTAAAGCCTTTTCTAGTTAAGAACTGAAGTATTTCATTTGGTGTAGAACAACAAACACTGTACTTACTGATATTTGAATCATTATTTTCCTTGCAATTTAATCTGACCTAAATATGAAGCCTACAATGACAAACATATTATAAATGAGCAATAGGTGCCATTTTTTTCACATCTTTTATGAAACATTTTATCATAATGTGTTCCAGGTATTATACAAATTAAATAAGCATTCATCTAGCGTATTGCACTGGAAAAACCTCATATGGTATGTTTAAAAGGCAACCTTTAACATATTAGTATGTCTAAAATATATTTCCCAGGGAGAAAGTCTTTGCTGAGAAGCAGACACTGCATAGTGGGGAAAAACAGACTACATAGTTTTTCATAATTTGTAACTGATTTCATTAGGAATGGAAATGTTCACACAGTTTCAACACCACTTTACTAGAAAAATAGGGAAAACTGCTAATTTATACAGAGCAGAGAAAATTTGACACCTGGCTTTTGAATACATGATTTGACTGTGGCCTTAGTATGAAAGCAAGGCTCTCCCATGCAAAGGATTCAGTTTCAGGTAACAGCTTTTATCTTTATTTTCAACCTGGTGCGATGAAGAAGCAACACATGAGCTTCTTTGTTTTAATATTCCCATTTTGCTTGTGGACAGCAGTCAATGACTTAGGCAAAGCCTGCTATGACACTGTTTCTGAGGGGGGAAAAAAGCCCAGCAAGAAAAAGGGATCCAAATAAGCTCACACTCACCTCTTCAGAAATTTCAGTCTTCTGAACTATTTATTTTTCCTTGTTTTTCACTTAAAAAAAAATCCCTTACATACTTTATTAGAATTGTGGTCAGTCTTCCATCTGTGCCACTTTCACGTGGAAGAGGAAAACAACTGTAGAGAACGGCATTTTAACTTCTATTTGTCAAGACTGAAATATCTGAATGAACAGTTACTCTAACAGGGTAGAGGAAATTTGAGCGATATCTTCACACTAGATTACAGCAAGGAACAATGAATAAATAGAAGTCTCCAATGATACACACACACAACTCTTAGATTTTACTTAGTTTGGGTGGACATGTTACTTTTGCATAAAATTAGTAAATTCAGAAGTGTAAGTGAGAACAAAATGAATGATTCATGCACTATTTAGTGCTGATCATACCAGAATCAAGGCAGGTTTTCCTGATACCAGCTAAACTTCCATAAATTTCTCCATAGATCTCTATAATATCTCTCCCTTGAAAACACAAAAACACCACCCTTAAAAATACAAAAATGCCTGTTTACTCATAACATCAATCTATAAATCAAGGAGACAAATCTCACTGATTTTTACATGGAGGGAGAAAGTATATTTAGACTATAAGCCAAATATCCAGAACTAGTTACTTCCTACTATCTTACTACAGAGAAAGAATGATATTAACTTCCATATGCTAGTATCATCTTTTAAGAATGTCTGTGTATCTTTTGGTATTTTCTGACCTTTTAATAATATATTTCTTCCTTGAATATATATCACATATACATTTGTAATAAAAGCAGATGAACTAAAAAAAATGATTTTTTTTTTTTGTCCTCCATAAGAACTGAAGAGAATAAAAACAACTATTGTCCTTCCCAGAAAAATGGACTCCTCCAAAAAAGTGTGAAGGAAAAATAAAAAAGGTGACAAATATTTGCTAGGAATTGCTAAGAAACTAACAAGGGAATTTGAGTGTCAGAAATAAAGTCACGTAGCCATTCTGCAGCAATATTTGGAAGAAGGGCACTATGACACAGTAATCAGATTTCTTTAAATGCTAACTGTATTGAGAGTATTTAGCCCAGCTTAAAAAAATAAGAACTCTAGATTTTCAGATTCACTGGGCATTGATCCAAATTATGCCTGTCATTGTGACAAAGGTAATGATAAAAAAATATTGCTGTGTCATAGAAGAGAACGACTTGTCAGCAAATAACTAGCTCCAAATGTTGGAGCTCCAAGTTCGACAAAGTTCCAAAGACATTTCATGATCAGGTGTGATGAGTGAAAAACCTCTGTATATAGCAAGACTTGAGTTAGACACGTTATAAATGTGTTTTATGCATTTCATTTACAAGTGTAGACCATATGAAGTAGTTTGAAAAGAACTAGGGTTACCAGTATCAAGAACAGGTTGATGAGAAAAGTGATGGCAGGGATACTCAGGAAAGTCCCACTTTGATATACCTGTCGCTTTTATCATACTTCCAAAAATGCTTTCTACAAAAATCGGCAAAGAAAAGCAGTTCTTAAACATGTTAACAATAAATCTACTACGTTTTGATTCCTCACGGTCTGTTTAACTAGATAGAGCACTGTGATAGTGTACTAGTAACAATAAAAACTAAGTGTTAAATGCTATGAAAGCAACTGCTCTTAAGTCTGCAGATTTCCAGGGAGTATGGTAATCAGTGTTGTTCTTTTGTTAGTGGCTTAGTATGTTTTTTTTGTTGTTGTTAAAAAGTCATTGACATTTTGATTCTTTGAGGATAAGGAAGAAGTACTCATGTCAATTATTTCTGGAGGAGTTATGACAATAGGTGAACAGTACAATCATGAACTAACTGCTGTATATTCTTGCATAAAATCGTGTTACTTGTGCGTCTGTGTCAAGTGCAGTCTGCCCCACATTATTTCAACAGGAGAGATTTTATATCAGTTCATTGGGAAAGTTTAGTGGTTTGCTTAAGAAACTTGGTTAAGCTGCAAATTTACTGATTTGAGTAAGAAGCTGCTTATTGATGCAGACATAAATAGACTGGCATACAAGTAGTTATTGCTCTGAAATGAAAGGTTTCCAAATCCTCACTAAGCTATTTCTGATTGCAATGAGAGAAAGGAGGTACCATGGGCACAGCTCCAGCTCTATAATCATAGGGTCAATTCTAACTGAACATGGTGTGGATCGAATAGTTCAGGACTCATTGTGGCTGACAGAGGTGCCAAAAGGAAAGTTGCTCTACCAAGGACCACCAAACACTTTCTATTTCTCTACGCTGGCACAGAAACCAGCAGAGCTCCACAGACTTTGTTTGCAGAGAAATGTAATTTCTACACCCTGGATGGAAAGTTTCCATTTAAGACTTTCTTCCATGCAATAGCCTTAGAGACAAGCTTCATACTTTTCAAAGAAATATGACTAACTCCCACTATTTTTCTAAGACAAGCAGAGCTTTTCCAGTTTTTTGACCCTTTTCCTATGATAAAAACAAGCACACCTCACAAAAATGGTGAAACTGAAATTCCAGATACTATATTAATGTATTTAATATCTCAGGCTCAGGATAAATCTACTCATCACTCACATTTAATTCACCCCTTGATAATTACTCCCTAGTGACATCAATCAGGATGGTAGTTTCCCTAAAATATTACAAGGTGCTTACCCAAGTAATCGCTTGTAGGTAACTGCTGCAAGTTATCCAAGAGAGCAGAAGTTTGTTATTATTACCACATACAGCTGTATACTTTGGCAGAAGAGCTACCCAGTGGCCTCCAAACAAATTTACAAATAAAGCTTCAGAAAGTAATTAGAGTCCTCAAGTAATTAAAATGGTATCCTGGTCTGAAGCCTCGCATAGGTCTCTGCCAACTCCTGTGCCTCAAATTGCAACTGTGGCTCAAGGTAGGAAATCATCAAGTGACAGAAGTATGGTGACACAAGCTGACTTGTTAGCAGTCAAGCTTCTCAGTCATTGGAGATAATCTGTTCCTTAACCAGAAATTAACACCAGGAACCTAATTTAGCTGCTCTGATTAGTTCTGTACAGGAGTGCATCCTGAAGAAGCTTAGATTCACTGGGTCAAAATAGCTTTTCTTAGTGTCTCACTATTTCATTTCCAACAGCAGGAAGATCATTCCAAAAAAAAAACCAACAGTCTAGTCATGTTCTCTAGCTTCAAAGCATATCTCCAGACTTAGTAATATTTTGTCATGTATATAATTCCAGAAAATATATCACAAATTATCAAGTTAAAGTCATGTTGACAAAATTCATGACTGGTGTAACTCTATCAAGCTGCATGGAGACAAGCCACATTTTCCCTGTTTGTACTTAAGTGATTCAAAATCATAAAATTGCATGTACAACTCAGTCTATATAAATCTCCAGTAATATACACCTTGATCAAGAGGATAATTATACAAAAAGGACTGCCAGAGTGGCATTTCAGCATTCCTCTCGAGAGAAATTACTTGCTTTGCTTAGGTCAAAAGTATTCATGGAACCACTGTATTAAAGTTTATGGAATTACACCAGAAATTAATTTTGTCTTCAGTGTTCGGAGTGTAAACAATGGCATTATTAGTGCATTCAGACCTCTCCAGTCTTAATGAACTGATCAGATTATTCTATTCACAGGCTTCACAATGATGAGGATCATTATGTATTGTCAAAAGAATCAGCACATAACATTCATAACACTGAAGCTTAGTTGAAGTATCCTAATGTTAAAGGCTGATAAATTAAGCAGCCTCAGAATTCTCATTAAGTATGTCAAGCTGAATTGCTGTGTGTTTTGCCGTAGCTAATGGGTTGGGTGACCAACAGCAATTCACAGCTGAACTAAGGGCATAATAAGAACATCTTATTAAGGTAGTAGAATAGTAGAATGAGTGTTTAGAAGTGTACCAAAAGCTCTTTAAAAAAAAAAAACCAACAAATTTTAAGTGGGCTCTTCCATATTATAGAATATAAATACTTCTAGAAGAAAATTTCTTTCATTTTCTTAATGAGACAGGCACAAGCTAGAGAATGCGTTTCTAAGAAGGCTATGAAAAAAGTGAGTTCTTTCTCGATGATGGTTAAACATGATTCAAACTGCTTGCTTTCTACCAGCTTCAGGCACTGAAGCAAGGCACAAACACTCCTATTGCTGATTCATCCTTCCAGCTGAGTGTTAAACGTCACCGTACACCATCTATATTTCCCTCCTTTTTCAAGCAAAATCTCTTATCTTTCATGTCTGCTACTAATTCTTTCCTGTAATTTTTATGAAAATCTATTGAAAGGAACTTTTTGGCTCACAAGCCCCATCTTCATACACAACAGAACCAAGACAATAGCAGAGATACAAAAACATCCACAACAGCGTTGTTACTCTCTGGTCTCCTTGTGAAAGGCCTAAATCATTTTCCATCCTTGTTAAACTTCCCCTAAGATTCCCAGCCCGGTTTTGTTTAGAACAGTTAAGAGACCGATCAGTAACCCTGACTGTTAATGAAGCCTTAAACAAATTTAGCTGAGTTGAAGAGAAAGGAGCCTATTATTCCTAGATATTTATCCATGCACCATCACTACCATAGTTTTAAGTCTTGTAAACAATTCTTACTGCATTTAATGATACTACTAAAAATTTGAAAGAGATATTATTATGACTCTGCTTATATTTGTAGATACTGCAAGCCATTAGATTGTTTTAAGTGACAATTCATTTCCTTTGAAGAACCCTTCCACAAATCTATAAATAACATTGTGGGTACAAAATGAGAAAAACAAAGTGCAGCAGCATTCATGACAAGCATCTTCCCCCACCCCATTCTCCACGTGCCTGGCTTTTCCCTGTAGAAATTCATCTGCAACAAGTCGTCAGTTGTTGAACAATGTAATTCAACAAATTTTAGACTAGCTTGAGTTCTTTATTTATATGTATTCACCACACATTTATAGACGAGCATGGACTTTGTTCTCCTAATGCAATTTCAAGCTAACTTTTGCTCTGAAGATAAAGGAAAGTGTTCCATTTTATGTTTTTGGTGGATTGACAGTGGGCATTTAAACTATAGACTGCCTTTTTGATTCAAATTTTCAGATTATTTTTCTTGCTTGTGTCTCCATACTTGAAGACATACCCCCTCCTTACTTATTCCTCTATTGCAGCCATATGGCTGGGTATTGACACTCCACAACATTTTAAAATATTTCAAATGCTTGTCTTCATCACCTACAATTAAAAATGGAAACTAGACTTTTCTTCAAAGACCAAATTCTGTAATTTAGATTTCAACTTTTGCTGGGTCAGTCTGACCTTCCTCTTAGTATTGTCTGTAATCTGGATTAAGAAAACACATCAATGCATGTGTTGGAATTGGGGTGTGTTGAGTGGCTTTGATGCATTTTCTATGTCCTTCAGGAATGTTTAATTAGTACAATGGATCTAGTCCAAGAGCCATGATAATAGTTTTGCTACTGATGTATTCTACAAGCATATTAGCATTCACATGAATAAACACAGCTCCTTGAGGCCACTGTCCTTCTTTACAGCGTTCCTAAAGCACAGCCATTCTGTATGATGTGGAGACATACCCTGGCTCTAAATTACAATTCACCTTTTCAAAAGCTTTCAAAGCTACAGAAGGCAGTTACATTGGAGAATCTAGAATGGGGCCAGATATACAACAGAATATAATTTGCTCCCCCTTAGCATATACACAAACGGATGTATTTTTCAAAGCAAAAATGCCACAAAGCAATTTAGACTAAACGATACAGAACTCCTGCAATACAAAGTCTAGTTAATGGCCTTATTCACTGTGCTTCAGGATAATTAAAGAACATTAGTGCCAGTAACAATTCCTTTGAACTTTATTAAATTTGTGATGAACCCATCCCTATCAGTTTGTCGCATGGGTGCTAGGAGGATTGCTCAATACAATATCTTCTAACTATCACCTCAGGAGCACTGCAGACTGTCCCCTGTGGTGACCTTACTGACAGTTGTAAAAGACAATTTTCATTATGTGAAGTGTGGAATTTCTGGCTAATAGTACAGTTGATCTTCCACTCTTTCACTGAGGATGTTCTGCATTCTGCTTTTCCTGATTTGTTGCATATGTGCTCTACCAAATGTTAAAATTTGACCCACAAGAAACTAAATTATTGTAGGAATAGGGTACAGGTGCCTCAAGTTGTGTGAAACAGAGGGACTCCAGGAGCTTTCAGTTGTATCCCAGCCTGGGCTCCTAGAAATCCACTTTAAACACTATAGAAGCACTGAACTACAAGATGCAGGGGTAAAATGCAGATTTGAACTATTCATTAAAAGTAAAAATAAAAACTACAGTGAAAGAAAGGTCTCTCCACCTAGCTCAGCACTAAGAGAGCAGAGACGCACTAGTAACCTTCCTTGGGCACCGAGATGATCATTTCCAACAGGGAGTAGTAACAAATAGTTAATGGCAATAACCTTTTAAAAGGCATCCTCAAAAGCTCATCTTTGCCATAAATAACATCTAGGTATTGTACAAAGATAGGTATCCAACCTGAAACTTTGTAATTATGGAAACATCCTAAATTCAAATTGAAATTAACAAACACATTTAATTTAAAATAAATCAACACAGATTTTTTCACCTGTCTGCTTAAAATATGACCTTTTATTTTGGTAAAATTTGTTAGCATTTTTCTTGCTCTCTCAAGAAACTGATCGCAGGTTACCAACTACTTTGCACATACATGTTTTGACATAAGTTACAGAACACAAGGGGTTTTCTTCTTTCATCATCTTAAACGAAGGTAGTCCCCAAATGCCCACATCACATGGGATTAGACAACTCAAAACTTCTCAATAAGAAAGTCCATTCTTTAAGGATTGAGTATGTTTCCTGATTACAGTTTTAAGATTTGGATAGGTACCAAGTATTAAGACCTTTGTCTTCAGTATAGAATTGTGAAACCTCAAAGAGTTTTTAGATCTGCAGATAACACAAAGCTTGTAGGGACTGCAAATAAGCTGGAGGATGAACGAGGAATTCAAATGAACTTCACAAATAGGAAAGCAGATGAAAAGCACAGGATGTTTATTCAGTGGGGACAAAGGCAAGGTTCTGCACCTAAGCAGGGATAATTAGCTATACAAATGTAGGATGTGAATCAAGTAGGTAGCAGTTTTACAGAAAAGGATGTGAGGTTTGTTATGCACCAACGAGGAACAAAAGTCAATAGTATTATGCTATTGAGAAAAGCAAAATAGTCCCTTCAGACAGCTGAAAACGAGAGAGTCAAGAGTCATCAGGCAATCTTTCCCTCTAGAAGAACCGATAAGGCTTTGGCTGGAGCACGCTGTCCAGCTTTTAGCTTTAATCTCCAAGAAACATGGACAAACTGGAGAGAATAAAATAAGGGCAACGAAGCAGCCAAGGTCTATTAAATACCAAATACAGACAGAAATATTTGGAACTGTTCAGCTCAAAGAAAAGAGTAAGGGAAACAGTGATAGCATATAAGCATTTAAAAACAAAAACACAACAACACAGAAGTGATTAACATATCCGTATCAGTGGTGTATAGGAAAAGAAAAACTGCATTAATAAGGATTCAGTTTACCCTTAAGGAGAAGAAAAAAAGCCTCTATTTCAGTTCTTCACTTTTGTTATCAACTGGAGTGAGGTGGACATCTGTAACACAAAATCTTTAAGACCAGGTAAAAGACACGGCTGGTGGGAATAAAGAAGGTGTAACAGATCCTGCCGTAGTGTTTCTTTAAGTCCCTTCCAGTATTTTATCTACTAAAAAGTCTAGCAACTATACAGTTACACATGAACAGAGAAGTAGGAAGTAAAAGCAATGGGGGGGGGGGGGGGGGGGGTTTTTCCCGTGNGGAACTTTTCTCCTGTAACTTTTTCCAGTTTTCCTTAATTATAGCAGAAGCATATAAAAAGGATATAACTAGCTTGAGCTGCTAACCACTATTTGGTATTAGAGGAAGAACACATGCCTAACTTGGACTGTTTAGAAAACATAAAATAATTAGTTCTTTTGCATTCAAAAAACATTGAAAAGTTATATCCAAGAATTCTGTCAAAGCAATAAGCTGATGCTGCTGATTCTCATATGTTAGTCAGTGGTTTATTCCCATGAACAATGTTTAGCATGTGCCATCTTAAATAAGGAGGACACATGCCTGTGGATCATGGAAAAGAGGCAGTACTTTCAAGGGGGTACTCCTCAACTAAAAGAATCACTCATTACCATTTCCAGATAATTAGCTGGGAGGAAAAAGCCTAGGGTAAAACATTGCAGTGACTCCAAACTGACAGAAGGAATGAGACTGGAACAGATAAGAGCTTCTCCAGACTTGCTTTACAAAGAATTCATTCTGCAGTTTTGTTTTTTTTTAATAAAAATTGTGAATATACCTAAGAATTGTCCAAAGTTTGTAGACCCATCACTCAATGTAGGTCAGATCTTGTGCTGCAAGGCAGAAACTATAGAGATGGTATAGACAGTGGAGGGCAGTATTTTATGGAAATAAGTGGTAGAGTTGTGACATTTTGTATTTCAATGAAAGTGGTTTCTTCCTAAGACTATAGGAAGTATTAAACACAGAGGCAAATGCCAGAGAAGACCCAGTGGTTTAATAAACATGTAAAATCCAAAGGCTTGGGTGTTTTTATAGCATATAAGCCACCTAGAAAGGTGTTTTAGCTGTCTCATGAAGGGGTCATTCTAGAGCAGAAACAATCTGTCAGAGAAACATCACAAGTGAAACCAAACAGAAAGCACAGGCCTTTAGCGTTAACACCAAATTAAGCTTAGAATTAAGTTTATTTACAAATCAAAAATATGCAGAAGTGCATTTCAATAGTAAGGGAATCTTGTGTGCACATGGTCTGTGGTGCTGCAGCAGGATCTGTAAGTGCTCTTATAAAAACTGTGATAATAAATATATGTTATTGTTTTGAATCTAATCTTTCCCATCATCCAAATTCCCTTCATTGATCTAAACATGCCAGAAATCTTTTAAAAAGAATAACAGACGAACAGCTACCAACACTCAAGATGTTTTCTAGGCTATGTTTTGTAAATTAAATTTCTGAAGGGGGTTTTCATGTGTAAACATAGTAAGCAGTATTTAGATAATCCATAAATGTATTAGCTTACGAAACAGTTCTACTACATGGTGTTATTTAGAGATCTGTGAGGCTTTTAGAAATTCAGAATTTCATTCTGCAGGAGAAAAAGCTTTAATTTCTGTTGCACTAAACTTTCATAGTATCAGATTTCAGGATACCTATTGGCAAAAATAATAACATTTATTCAGATAAAATGTAATTTATTGTTGAGAAAACAGCTAGACAGATTAGACTTCAGGAGATATCCTCCTCTCAATACATGTGCTTAATTCTTCTCAGCACCAAAGGGTATTATTTGCATGTTTCAGAAAAGACGATATGCCTTTCAACTTTACTGTAATATTCAGGTTCCATTTAAAAAAAATGAATGGGTTTTAAATGTAAGAGCATTGTACACAGTACTTAAGATTACCTAATAATACAAATAACATGACCACACCATGACATGAGGGTTTGAAGCATTGCTGAAGGAGATGTAAAGCAGCAGCTATCACATACCATTTGTAAGGCCATGAAAATATTTGTTCTTACTCATTTGTGTTTGTTGTGTTCAACTTACACTGTCTCTTATTCCATGTCAGGGCCAAACCACGTTCTCCTGTACTCACCAGAAATCACGCAGTACAAAGAAATGACACCATTGACATTTCAGTGCTGTAAAATACCTGAGTCATCACGTGACATGTAAAGAGTGTTTACATTTTGCTTTGAAAAAGAATGAAATTATGACTAGAAATCATTATCACTACATCATTTGCTCAGATTGGACACTGATTTTATACAGCCTTGGACAAGTAACTCAAAATTTCTGTCTGTTCATCTCTGGCAGATCTGAGGTTTAACATATGATTGTTCACTATTTTGGAGCATCAGTAAAGAGCAATATAAAAATGCAAACCATTTTTGTAGGTCACACATCTGGTACATGTAAGATTATAGGAGTACAAAATTGTGGTGATGCTAAATATAAGGTAAAAACACCTAGAGTGCCAGGCAGGAATAGATATGGGAATGAAAAGAGTTGGAGGATGTAAGAATAGCTACTGTATTTGAGGGCCTCATCCGTTTGGGCTTCAATGCTGTGGGATTGAATCCAGCAAAGCATTTGACCAACCGAAGTCCTAGTCATATCAAACATGTCCCCTTTTATACCTTGAGCACTTCAGTGCTGGCCAACAGAAGCATTTTACAGAGAAACTCTGACAGTATTTGACAGAAATCCAAATATTTTGAGTAACACTGGATAGCATTCAGAACATGAGTCCATTCAAATGACCAACACCATGCTAATAATCAAACTTCTTAGAGAACCAACTTAAGGCAAGAAAAAAAACATCATCTTTCCTCATCTCTTAGTATACTGGCAATGAGGCAATATATGACACCTAAGATTATAATCTGGTCCGGAAATGATAAATCTTAGGGAAACCTGAAATCTTTGATGAGTGGAAAAGTACTGGGTGTTCGTATTAAGGAGACAAAGGAGAATGTGGGTGTTCTTGTTAAAATCACAGGAAGACAGTGTTGGGCAAACATGTACTTTTGTAACCCATAAAAAGGAACACAGCATGTTGAAATGTTAGGATTTAAACTTTATTTTTCTGCAAGATTTAGGTTTTGCAATGTATATGTCAGTTGACAGTAGCTTGTGGAAAGTTCCAGAAAGCTCTATTAGATGGGCAGACTGGGGAGATCATAACCCCACAGTACCTCATCCAATAGGGAACAGTGGAAGGCTTTTTGGTGGCTGGGATAGTATAAAAAGATCAGGGGGTATTCAGGCCCCCGAGAACATTGGGCATTGGCTGCCTGTTAGGTTCCTCCCTTTATTCGAATAAAGTCTTTGGTATCCTTGTTCTGCCTCACGAGTAATTCTTAAGTGAAAGCCGCGTTTTTCCAACATTTGATAAAGCTGCACTTCTCAGAAATTTGATGGAGTTGAGTATCACATGCTTTCAGGAGGAAGAGTGAAAGGTAGAGCTAAGTAGAAAGCTCTTCTGAATAATTTTAAAGATACCCTACATTCACCACAATAGAGAAATTGTTACTGATCTAGTTTTGCATCCCACCTACATGTAGTCACAAACAAAAACACAAAGAAAATCCAAAAACTTTCAGGTCACACTTTTAGTGGGAGTATTACTTTTGAAAAGAGGAAGGTTCATGACAGAATCCAGGAGATAAAAGATACAAATTTGTTTCTCTTCAGAAAGACAATAAAAACACTTCCCTCAAAACTTACATGAAATGTGCTAATTCTGCAGGAAAAAAAAAAAAAAAAGTACTGAAAACAGTATTTGCACACTATTTTTCCAATTGGCAATGTCACCTCCTCCCCTGAGGGATGCTCTGGATCCAGGACACTGCTCAAGGGGCTTGCAAAGCTGAGGGACACCCCCTCATCCCTTGTACAGTCGTGTGGTGGGCTCACCTTGGCTGGCTTCCAGGCACCCACCCACCCCCTGCTCACCAGGGCAGGGGCAAAAATAAGATGAAAAAAAAAAAGCATGTGGGTTGAGGTAGAAACTAGGAGATCACTTACAAGGTACCATCACAGGCAAAACTAACACCATCCCCTCACTGCCCGCCCCTTTCTTTCCTCAGGGAAGCCTCATTCCCAACTGCTTGAGGTCCTCCCACCTGCCTGAGGGGCTCAGGGCTGGGTCAGCACACAGCCATACCTCTCTGCCGCTCTCTCCTCCTCATGCTTGTCATCTGCTGCTCCAGTGTGGCTGCTCTCCTCAGCCTGTAGCTCCTCCATGATGACCCCACTCCAGCGCAGGTTCCTCTCCTCAGGCCACAGCTCCTGTCAGGAGCCCGCTCTTGGCAGGCTCTCCTCAGGCACAGGGAAATGGCTGCCCTGCCTCCTGCAGCACCCCACTGCCTTCTCCCACCTCAGTGCTCACAGAGCTGCCCCTCACACTCCTCTCCTCACTGCCAGTGAGGTAGTTTCCACTTCCTTAAATAGATTTTCCACTGAGGTGCCACACCTGGGGCTGGTGGGCTCAGCTGTGCCTCGTGGCAGGGCCCTGCAGAACCTGGCCCGGGACCAGGCCCCAGCCTCTCCTCACAGCGGCTGCTGCAGCCACCCTGACACCAAGCCTGGACCCAGGCACTCCACGCAGGCCAGGAAGGGCCTGAGCTTGAACCCACCAGCATCTTCACAGTTTTAAAGCGTGTAGCCTTATCTGAAGAGGGGGTCTAGGTCCCTTCAGTAGGCAATGGGGGGTAAGAGAGATGCCACATAACCTTCACACTGGGGACCTAGGTGTGGTCCCATGGTACCTGGTAACCACGGGTGCTGAGGAGAAAAAGGAGCTGTGAATATAGATGTACCATTTAGCAAGCGATAAGGGCAGATGAGAAAGATCCATGCCTTTCTAGAATGCAGTCTCACTGCATTTTTATTCTGAAAATTCAATGCCCCTTTGATGCCTAACCAAACTAGCAATTAGTTGTCAAGGTGCGGCTAAAATAGCAAAATAAAACCTGTAGATTTAATCAGCATTTCTATGGTAGCTGAAATTATGCTGCTTAATGGCTGGAATGGGTTGCGATGAAAATGAGTTGACTGCATATCCCCAAAAATTGATTCCTGGAAGAACATTCAAAAACAGTCACTTCAGGAAATAATATTAAAAAATGTTAAACTACAAGTGTGTCAGTTGCTTTAAAACATGGACATCGTATCTAAATCTCTTTAGTAATAAACCAAATTTAGCCATAGATGTAGCTAGAGAAAATAAACTTAGAAAGGGAGATTTTGTTTTGAATAAACCTGCAGAACAGCCTGATTGACTTTTGATAAAGACTACTTTTTCTGGGGAAATAAATGCTAACACCCCTGATGTTGTGAATGTTATTTTTGCTATTGTGAAACACATTGTTTTCATTTTTACAGCCACAGACAATAGTGCTGTGTCATCAAGACAAAGCATATGAAAAAGAAGAAATCAATTTGAAAATGTGTTCTGCTTTGTTACAAAAAGGAATTAAAATGTTGTTGGGGTGCTCTGATGAATGCTGGAAGTTTAGATGTGATGTTAAATCTGGACTGTTGCCGTTGTTCCAGGTACGACAGACATACATCGGGTATAAAGCATCCAACAAACATTTGTAAGAGAAAACTGAGAAACAAGACTGTCTAGGTTGCTGTAGACATCAGTTTCCCAACAGCTCAGGAAGAGTGTACAGATCATGTTTAAAATTTGGGGGGTATATTATAATATTCATATGTTCATCCTCAGAGACTTTTGTGGTTTGGCAATAATTAAGTTTTGTTTGTCTCAGTATGTTGTGATTTCATACAAGATATTTGGTAAAAATAATGATGCAAATTGGCATTCTTTTTGCAGTTCTTTTTCTGGATAATGCTATAGAAAATACTTCTACTATGCAAATTAATCTTTTGGAGAGATGTGACAGATTGATGTTAGTTGTCTTACTGTCAAATTTTAAAGCATACCTCATTTTCATTGAACTATTGTAACTGCTTAAGTCTATTATTATTACTATGTTTAAAAACCAAAGTAAACAGAAAAATAAACTTTATTAGCTTTACCCACTTTTNTAATACTTGGATTCCTCACAAATCACAGTCGTTGGCCTGTGCTCCCAGCCTTCCTTGCTTCCCAGGTGTACTGCTGCTTCATGTCCATCTTCTTCTCCCCAGGTTCCTGCAGAGATGCCCTGCAGCTGCTCTGCTCCAAAGCCATGCGGATGCATGGGGTTGTTCTAGCCCAGGGGCAGGACTTCACATTCACCTTTGGTGAACAGGAGGTTCCTTCCAGCCCGATCCTGTAAACTTGCTGTTGTCCCTGGAAAGGTCAGCCTCTACCATCCATCATATAAACCATCCCCTCCATTTACAAATCATCCACGTGCTTTATAAGAGGATATTTTATCCCACCATCCAGACTACTGATAGAAACGTATCTTTGGGCATCAGATTTTAGGGACTGAAGTTTTCATGAGTGATCGGAAGTCTTTTATGGTTTATGCAAGATTCTCTACTTAATTTGAGGAATAAGTTTATAAAACTTTCTGCAGCAATGAATTATGCCATAAACTCATGATACAGATAAGCAGCAACTGAACAGGATTACAGTGGATGAAATGATCACAGAAGTTGAAACACTTTTTTCATTAAATTGGAGATAAACAGTAAAATTTTGATGCCTTTATTTATTTATTTAAGGAAATATGAAACTTTTACAAAACATGATTCATTATTTGCAATTCTGAGAAGCATTTTTAAAGGTCAGTGGTGGAGAAGCGTCTGGCGTTCTGAAAGCTGAACCACGAGGAGTAATCAGTTTGCATTTTGTCACCGTCTCTGTGATAAAAAAAGGACAAGTGCAATAACAATACAGCAGATACTAGGATTTTCACAGTTAGCAGCCTGCCTGTGACACCCTTCATTATTTCACTTGGTGTACAGATGGCTTTCACAATACTTTTCCCAAGTATCCTGCAATACTGAAATGCATTCTATAAAATGATTTACCATATGTTTGTATTATGTACATAATCATTACGTCTTGGCTGGAAGAGAGGGAGATTTGCATATAGAAGCTGTCAGATACCTCTCTAATGGACAACATTATATATATACACACAAACCTTATGATTAATTATAAGTGAAGATTACTACTGGGAGAGGAATTAAAAGCGTTTGGTTCAGCACAGTGACAGGCTTCGTATAGATGCATTGAACTACCTAAGCACAATTTGGAAAGTCAGTAATGTTGCATGGATAGAAAAATAATTTGCTAGTGCAAATGCATATCCAGTCACTTATCTCTTTCATCTCAAATGAATGTTTTGGGACTAGCACAAGTACTATGACAGGTATGATATCAAAACAGTAAAAATGAAAAAAATGTTTGAGCAAATGCCAATTCTAAGGGCTGCCATGACAGGAATTTTAGGAAATATTGGGAACACCTGCCTTTCAAGAGAATTGTTCTTACAGGTATGCTTAGTGAAAGACATGGGCTAAAATGCTGAGCTACCAGCAAGTTTTAAGATGTGCACCCTTTCTTATCAAATTTACAAATCAACATCAAAAATATCAGATATATTTTCATTAGCAACCTGACGTTTACATTTATATTTTGCATGTTCTTCATGATTGAAAGGATTGACCAGAAAGGTAATGAACCTCCATCTTACGACTGAAAAAAGGGTCATCCCCATATGTTTTACTGCAGCTTCTTGCAGTGGTTAATTAAACTCCAGCTAAGAATTCCTAAAACTGCTGAATATGAATTTGTTTTTCTCTGACTCACCAGCTCTAGTTCTTCCCTCTTCCCACTAACTCACGGAATTTTCTATTGTAAGCATGTCAAATCTTTGTTTTCATCTCTGTTTAGAGGACTTCTTCCCCTAGAGGACTTTCGTTCTCTCAGCCTGCACAACGGGACAGTGACTCTCCTCGTTTTCTTTCACTATAGGTGTTCTGTAGCAGCCGTTAACTCTGCATTCAGAGGTTTCCCAGAATGGAGGTGCTGAATTACTAATGTGCATGTAGACGTTCAGAAAGTGTACTCTATGAATCTCAAACAGCATCTAATTTGACATTATGGCCTATTCAGCATGCAGTTAGCCTTGGGTAACAATCACAGTCCACGGTCATGTTGTGATAAGAATTTTGTACAATCGCTTTGGTACATTCACTTTCTGAAAAGCTCTTGTTTCAGCCTAACACATAAACCTGAATGTAAAGTCATTGTGTTGGAAGTTTCTCAACAATTAAATCCTTTAGAAAAAAAATAATGCATATTTTTGTTTAATGACCCTTTTTGATTGCAAGTTGCATGTCTCTGGTCATCATAACAGAATTAGTTTAGCTGTGTTTTCTAAGATTGACATGCAAGTACAGTATAACCACCTTTCACCAAACACCAGTCCACATCTTGAGAATTGTTACAAGGGGATTCATGCCAGAGATGTTTACTGAAACTGGTTACAGCAATCACTGTTAATCAGCCTTAAACTGAAAAATTAAGAAAAAAATCCATAGACATTTTGAGAATAGTACAAAACAGACATTCTAGGATAAGTTATGCAAATCTGTCATATACTTCCTTATGCGTGTTCTGTGGAAGCTCTCGCAGTGTATTGGATGAGATGCTGCGAGAAGGGACACTAACTTTGCTCCTGATCCTCAATTCCACTTGAAGCCTGAAAGGTACACAGACGCCTGCACTGCACAGGCACCTCTGGGAAACTGCTTGGACACAGATTTTACAGCCTGTGTGTATGAAAATGCATGCATACCTGTTCTATACTCATAAGGCTTTAAAAAAAAAAAAAAAAAAGAGAGAAAAAAAAGAACCCCCACCTAATTAATTAAAAATATGCAGCATCCATAATGCAGCATCACTTTTATTTTTTTCTAATTTAGTAATTACAGGAATCATCACACCCCAAACCGACTCTTCTGACATCAGACTTCTCATTGTTTGGAGTGGTTTGACATTAAAATACATTCAATGACTTGCTGCAAAGCTGAGACACCACACACTATTCCCCATGTATCTTTGTTTAGTGGCTCTGCACAACAGATGGAATTTTATGTCATGCGGCATTAGGCTACTGTTAAATTTTAATTTCAATTAATGGTCTTTATACTCTTTCTTCATGCACACCAGGGATATTTTAGGCATCCATTTCCCTTCTAATTAGCTTTTATTGCTGAATTCATTCTGAATCTCTGGAAGTCATTAGATTCTCAAACATTCACAGATGAATTTACTTACTCTCTAATAAAATTAATTAGTCCCTCACAAAAAATGGCTAAATTTGGTCTACCTGTATACATCTAGGTAAGCACTGAATGTAGCAAATGCATAGAAGCACCAGACATTCTCCTTCTCTCCCCTTCCCCCCCCC
>VXAA01006133.1:3092255-3120323 GCA_013399115.1 Anseranas semipalmata
CCCCCCTCCAGTATGGACTTTCATCCTTGCTATTAACCTCACTGTTTCTTGGGCTGTTGCTTTACTTATGTGGGTTACAATAAAGCCCTGTTCAAGTGCTCTGTCTTCTAGATTATGGCGCAACATCAGTTACACACTGATCTCTGTCAAAAAGCTGTTGTGAGTTTCTTTGGAATATGGTGTTCACTGTGAAATTTCACAGAGCCTTAGAGCCTAACGCACAGGTAATTTCCACAAATACGGATTGAGAAACTCAGATTATGTAGGCTAATAAATCATTAAGTATAAAAACATTCAATTAGTACATTTGAAAGAGAAACAAAGCTAATGCAAGGAAGAAAAGTCAAAATCTACTTTTTTTGCCAGAGATTTAAGACAGGGTCAAGCAATTTCATACTTCTGGGAGAGAAGAAAAATGTCTTGCACTACACACTATTATGACTTTTTTTTAAAAATATATATATTTTAACATTTGTTAGTTGCTTATAAGAAGTCCTAGTTGCTTTGTAGCACAACAGCATTAAGCTCTAATTTATCATTGTGCTATAACAATGAAAATTGAAGAATATACCCTCAGGGAAGAGGCGATGAAAGCCTTCTTGTACAGATTACAGAAGAATATTTATGACACTCGCTAAGAGTCTCTGACAACTTGTGGTAACCTCCCATTTTACGTGTAAATTATATGTGATTATATGGATGCAACACAACGTAAAAAATTGGTAAAATATTACAATAATAGTAAGATTTAATTGAACTTGGCACATAGTTTATTTAGACTTTTAATACCATTAACATATAAACAGCTCTAATTTTAAAAACTGATTATAATGTGCTAAAGACATTTCTATTTATGTAACTAAATAAATGAAAAGATGCATTTATGCTAGAGACACCAGGTGTCTCTGGTATTAATTTCATTCAAATCTGCCATTTCCAAGGACCCAGCTTCCCAGAGGCAATGCACCTTCCTCACAGACCAGACATCACAGCAGACATGCAGCAATGGCTTCCAGACTTCAGCAAATGGGCAAATACTGCTCTAAATACCAGTCAGAAGCAGTAATACAGAGTAAATGATGGCACTGGAAGTGTATTTATGTAGGTGAGGGCTGCAGCAGTGAAGATGGGGGTTTATTTCACTGTCAAGTTTGGTGTTCCCATGCTTACACTATTCTTACCAAGCTCCTCTTCTGTGGTCTAAAGCTCTTTCTGATCTCAGTAAGCCAAATACTAATTTAAATAGTATAATACTTTAAAGCATTCACCAGTTCCAAAAAGTAGTAATGTGAGGATGAGAATTAACTCACAATTCCCAGCTCAGTAGAAGAGAAAGAAAAAGTTTTCACAAGAAAAGGAACTTTGGAAATTGCATGCTTATTTAACATTTCCCTGGTCTAGCCTTGTAATAGTAGCTGTTTTTTTTTTTTTTTTTTCCCCTCCCTTTTGAATTGCCTATGGGGCATATTTTGCTCTCCTGATTTCTCTTTTTTAATTAGAGACTACATGATAGACCCAAGAGCAGAAGTACCTGACCTCATTCATCATATTCCCCCTTGGCTATTCCCTGTTTGGCTGATGCCTGCTTTTGCAAAGCTCTTTCCTTCTCTGCAGCAGGGGCAAGCGGCCACCCATAAAAGCCAGCTTTAGTCTGTGCTCATGAAAATGGGTACAGATCAAGTGTTCTGTAAATCAGAAAATCAAGAAAACATACAAAGTAAATGGACACATCCTAAAGAAATTCTTTACATAATATAATATATATCAAGATTAAGCTTGCAGTCCACTACCTGTGATACTGTTACTTAGCTTAGCAAAGAGATCCACATAGAAAGAGGAGCTAAACTGCATCACAGAGCAGAAAACCACTGGAGATAGGTTAGTTGTTCAAGAAAACCTATGTTCCCCAAAAGTGAAGTACATTTAAGTACATTTCTCCTCCATCAGATAAGAGGTGCCTTACTTCAGTATTCCCTCAGAGAGGTAGAAAGCTCATGACTCTTCACAACCTCAAACACAAAACAGAAAGAAAGAAGGGCTCACAACACCTGAGCATCTCAACACTATTTACTTCAGAGGGAGGGGTGACAACAAATGTGAGCACCACAAGGTGGGGATAAGGTAGCTGAGCAGCTATGTGCATTATTAACTAACTCAAACCAGCCACCACATTAACTAGTTAACTGAGTATGGAACAATGTCTCATGTTTTAAAGATTATTTTAAGTCCCTCCAAGGTCATTTTAATTTTTATATTCTGGAGAATTTCCCAAATTTCATTCTTCTTCAACAGAAAAAATATTTTGTTCTATGGGTAAAAATTCTTTAATCATTCTCCAATAAATGGGGAAACGAAACCACTTCTTTAAGCAGTCTTTCCCTCAACTTAGGGGAACTTCAGCTTAGATGCCTAGTGAACAAGACTGAAAAGATATCTTGAAATTCGCTTGATCATAGATGAAGTTTTTTTTTTTTTTTTTCTAATGAGTAATACTATAACTCAATATAGAAGTCAGTACAGAAGTAGCTTAAGGAATTGGATCACTTAAGGAAATTAAAAGGCCAAATCTGCTTTGCCTTTCTAGAACAATTGGTGGAAACAAAAGCAAGAATGATTTCAAATGGTATTTTCTTAGGTTGCTACATTATCATTTCCACGCAGTGCTTTGTCACAAGATTAAAACAAAAGTAGAGTTATTTATAGAAAGTGTTTAAATATGCATGGTCGTGAAGCATGGCATAGCCTCATTTTATGTTATTCAGTCTCATAAGATGAGAAATAAAGTGATATTTTCCCCCAATTCAACCTTCTTAAAAAGGAAATGCTGACTAAAACAAAAGAATCATGCAAAACAGATGATTAGAATAAAAGGATCATCTGAACTATGGATGCTAATTGAAAAGCTTTCATTTTTTCCTCAAAAGCTATTATGTGTTTTCATCTAGAGTTTTTGTGGTTTTTTTTTCTGCATAAATAAAAGTTTAAACAATGAGTAATACAGATTTATTTATGAATTTGTTAGACTAGAATTGTAAATAGTCTTCAGAATTCAAGATGGTCAAAAAAAAAGAAATAAAAATAAGCCACCTGCTCCAATTAACATACCTAATTTCTTCTCTGCTTTATGTAGCCCTTTTTTCCCATAAGCATGTTTCACATGCAAAGATTGGAACTCCAGCATATTTCCTTTTACTTTAACAATAATATTTAGTTTCTCTGAATCTTCACTTAATTCTTATTCAAGCAAAAATTCCAAGAAAGTAAGTTAAAGATTTTTAAGACTTACTGAAGTTGTTTTTCTTTTTTTTAAAGCTGAAGTACATCCCTGTTGTACATGAAACTTTTGCTTTAAAGCATTGATTGAATTGTTCCCTTTAAATTTTCAAGCACTTGGCTTTGAAACACTCAAAGCTGCTTCTGCTGCTAGTAGGCTATATAGTCACCTCTCCACAGAAGCCGATGAGCCACGGCTGTGTGTCGTTGGTACCCTTTCATGCTTTTTTTCCTTCTGCAGCTTTTGTTGGGGATTGTTTTATTGTGTCAGTGACTAACAGGCCTCCTTGGATTGTCATCTTTTATTGCCTATTCCTGCCAGCTGCAAAAATACTGGCTTCCTTTTTTAATCATGAAATGAATTGTTACAGGAATGGGGAATGCTACAGTTTCCTCCACATAACATTCTCCAATCAGAAAATTATAATTTCTCAGATGCATTAGCACAATATACTAGGAAACAGCTGCATAATTTAACTTAATTGTTAAGCAATACCTCATTATAGCTAGACAGTAAATTCAGCAGTTCACATTTTCTGTGTGCCTCTCGTCTTTTCAGTGCTCACATCATGTTCTCTTTTTCATCTGTCTTTCTCCTCCCAAAGGTGCTGAAAAAACCATATTTGCAATAAAAATGAATTGAACCTTCTCTAAGAACCAGCTTAAATTCACTGCCTAAGATGCCTAAGATGCAAATTTATAGGAAAATAGGCCTTTCCAGATATCCCTGGAAAGTCTGGTAACAGATATTCACCCACTTTTTGAAAAAGATCAAAAAAGAAACCTCCAAAACCCAAGATCAAGTAAACATTCAGATTTGAAATATGCCTTAATTTCTAAAGGCCTGTGATAGCAGTAAATATTGCTCAGCAGGGTAGAGGTGGAGTGCTGTAAGAAAAGTGCAATCCAGTGGTAATATGAGCATCTAACGTACACTTAGAAGCATAAGACACTATTAGAAAAGAAACCATTTGCATTCACTACTAGTTCATCTTCATGCCAGAGAAAATGTAATTGTTTATACAAACTGGATCAGGCAATGTTGGCAGGCTAACGCCATCGCTTCTCCAGACATTCGGTGAATCTTATTTTCCTCCACCTTTCTTTGACACATCTCAATAAAGGTTTCATCCCAAAACAATTTATTTTATTTAGATTTTATTCACTTCCAAGATTTTTTTTTTAAATCTGTACTTTATGAATCAATTTGAATATATTTATGCATTTATATTTGAGTCCAGCAGCCAGACTCAGCTATTTGCATTGTGTATTCATATATGTGTCTATGTGCTGATTCCTAACTCCTGTGCAAGTTATTAATTTACTTGCTGCTCTGGGCAGAGGGAAGAAAAAATTCAACTCAGTTAGTTTCTATATTAGACATAATCCGTGTTTCAAATAACTGTTCCAAACATGCATCACTTTTATTGCTGCCATAGTCTAACAACACGTTTAGGTTTCTCTAAAATATTTATATTGTATCATAAAAGTACAAAAACTTACTGGAGTTGCTAGTAACTTACATATGCATTATCTGGTCTTTCTGCTGCTGCCGGTTTCCTCCTCTCTGTATCAGAATTTTTTTAGTGTTCTGGATGTGGATTGAGACTGACAGTGCTATGGCAACTGGGAATGGCACACCGTGCTCTGGTTTTAGTTGTTGTTAATTTCTGTCCAATATTTTTAACCAAGGGTTCGTATAATATCTGGGAGAAGGAAAATATTTTACCAAAACGGTGATACTCACCCTCTAGCCTCCCAGAAGAGATCATCTGGAGTGTGGCCTCTCCAAGTGTTGAAAATAAGGGAAGTAGATAGATAGCATCTTCATTAGAAACTCCACTTTAAGTCACACACAAAGCATACAGAACTCATTTTGGGTTAGGCCAGAACAGTAAATATTAAGAAAAACTGTTTACATTCCCCTCTGTAAGTTAGGGCTATTATAGAGATGCACTCAAGAGAGAGTAGGAAAACTTCAATGACCTTTCTTCTTGCTGGTTCTATGTAGTATGAGCAATCAGTAATTAAACCTTTTCTATAACTCTCGTCAAACATGAAAAAAAACTTTAAAGGTTGAGCCTCTGTAAGAAGGTTTGGGGTTTTTGTTCTTTTATTCTTCCTCTGTTTTGTTTCCTTTTTTGTTCAAGGAGATTAGAATAAAATCACATACAAGAAACAGCAACACTGGGAATCTGAAAGTGTTCAGTCAGAACATGTAATTATTGATAACAATCAATCATCCCTGTAGCTTCTGCTCTGTATAATTCTCCACCCACTGAAATACAGCTAGTTTCTAATAAATGCATCATTACCAAAAAAAAAAAAAAGGTATAAAGTAACAGATTTTTAGCATATTTATAACAGTTTAATGATAACAGAATCATAATCAAATGTGATGCTTTTTTTTCTGATTGCTGCACATTTTCTTACAGCCTGACTTCAATGAATAGGTTTAAGAACTTCACACCCCTGTAGACTGGCTTTTCTGCTATGTAATATCTGCATCATCTGATTCTGATTTCACTGATATCTGTGTATTAAAGGCAGAGATACTGACCCAAAACTGATGTTGGTAGGGAATCAAAACAGTTCTGTGAAGTTTCTTTAACGCAACTGCTTGTCTTCCTTATTGCGGACCGATAGACTAGTCTTGCTTTTTCTCCTTCAAGAGGAAATCCAAGGGACCTAATTTCTACACCTGGACTGTGGTAACCAGGATCTGACAGTTCAGAGTCCAAAGCACAATGGTGAAAATAGCCTACTGTGTATTAATATACAATTATATAGCAAAGTTTGTCTGTAGGATCACTAAGGGGAGTGACTAATTATCTTCCTAACCTGGTCATCTAATTAAAGTAAGCAGAACTAGGCTCATTATATTCAGTTCTTAGGAGAGCTGGCTACTTTCTGTTGATAATTACAAGAGAATAGAAGAGAAACAGACTTGACAGTTCTTGTGTGAGGGAAAAATATTTCACTTTTGCATTAAGCAAGGGAAAGGAAAAGATCATCACAAATATGTGGTAAAATTTAATTTTGAAATGTATGAGTTCGGTTTCTTCACTACTTCAAAAAATGCACCATTTCATTTAGGAAAGGCATCCAATTAGAGGAAACCTGCAAGAAACAAGCACCTGCTATGAAGTGTTGCTGGATAGAACAGAGCAACGACAGGGCAGCCAGCTCACAGATCACACTGTCCTGGGATGCTGTAGGCCTGAGCAGGGTTCAGAAAGATCAGACATTTATAGGGCTATCATAAATGTCCACAGCTGTATAATTAATGTTTCCAATGTGAGATTAACCTCGGTGCTAGGGACGGCACTGGGCGTGCAGAGGAGAAGAGCCCTCCCTGGGCAGCCTCCCTGCTCTAAGAAGCAGGTTCTTGCACTCTGCTTCCAACCTGTTGAGATGGGCTCCTTTGGGCGCAGAGTTACATATCACATATTCTAATATGTATTTTACACAAATGCACTAATTACATATTCTTAGTGTATTTGATGTATAGCAAGTGCTCCGGTCATGCTATCAACAATTTTTGTTTCCCTGTTCCAAAAGAAATGTAATTTTGACCACGTCAGACCCCATTGCTGTTATTTCTCAGCATGATTCAGCTGGTCTGAACATGATATAATGAATCTGATTCTGTGTTCACTGTTCCCAGTTAAAATTCAGGAGTAGCTCAGATGAAGAAAGCGCACCTGTTTAACTGGGAGATGAGTCAGGTCTGCTGTTGAAAAGATGACAGAGAAGGACAATAAATTAGCAGATGGAAAAATGCCAAAGAGTGACAACTATTGTTTTTTAAACCAATTCCCCCCAGAAAATTGTTTGTCAATCAGCTGCTGTAAAAATATTTACAAATGGTTCTAGTAAAATCTGTGTGTCTCTTTACAATAGAAAGAAATACAATCCTTCTGTGGTCAGTATAGTAGCTCTGAAAATAACATCTAAAAACAGATATAAATCTGAAATGCAAAAGCTGAAAACAATTATTCGAACAAGTGAAACTGGTGCCTAATATACTAATGTAAACAATAACTCCATTAGCATATTTTGTGGTTCCCTGATACCCAACCATACTTATCAACAAGGAACTGAGTCTTCATTCTGCATGAATTAACCTTCATCTTTATCTCTCAGAGTTTTTGAATGGCAAACACCATAACAATGGTTGAGATTAAAATGTTAGCCTGAAGTCAGATACCTGATACAACGGATGAATCTTTAATTTGCTTTCAAATTGCTTAAATAATGTTACATTCAAATTTTTCTGCATGGATGAACATTAATTCTTCCAGGAAAGAAATGTTGCCATGTTTAATTCAATAGTTTTAAAAATTTAGTTATTAAAATATTCTAATTTAGCATTTCCTTTGGTATTTTATGGCTTGCTTAGTAAGAAGATGCATCAACAGGCCATGATAAAGAGATTAAACAAAGCTGTAAAAATTCTGCCAGAAACAAGCATTTGCTTTTATTACAATAGCTTTTAACATAGACAATGATGACAAAAAGGAGTGATATAATTCGATTGCAGGTTAATACAATCACAGTCTCTGTTTCTGCAACAGTTCACTGATGGGTAGGTAACCACTAACACAGGAGGCTCTTGAAGCGTAGCAGATTTAACTCTAATTTATCACTAATTTGACACTTAGACAAACAGATGCTGTTGCTTGAAAAATGAAAGGTTGACCCTTGCTAAGAAAGGTGCTAATCAAAGGCCTTGTAAATCAAAGGTCTCAATTCTGATCAACAATTTAAAAAAAAAATAATGTATTTTTGTACTTTGAAAGCACAGAGAATTTAAAAAATTCTTAAACTGCTTTAAAAGTATGCTGACTTGAATAACCGTGAAAAGAATACTTCCATGAAATAATATGAATCAGCTTTAATATGATATTTAGTAAGGAAAAAATAGGAATATCCACTCATTTTGTGTAGAAGCCTACCAGTATTGGCAATAGAATTTTGATGGTTTAGCTTTGCTTCTCATACAAACTCTTTCATATTAAACATCCATGTTCTGTAAGGTTCTGCAATTACTAGAAATAGATCCTTCCCTACGAATCAGCGAACTCAACATTTTTATTTCTTCTTGTATAATTTGACTTCATAAATCTTCATATTCGTTACAATAAAGCACTCTAGCTCTTCACCTTCCTCCTGTTGCCTTAGAAGTCTTGAAGGGGGTCTGGTAGCAATCTAGATTGAGTTTTTGTTGTTGTTTTTTTGTTTGTTTGTTTGTTTGTTGTTTGTTTGAGAGAACGTGATTTTAATCACAGGTATATCCCTGCTGCTCTGCTAGTCCCGATAAAGTAGCCCAGCTCTCTAATGTCAGTTCTTAACTGAGCTTTACAAATCTTCTACCAAAAATAATTTCTTCAAGCTGGGAAATTATAAAGAGAAAGCTGTATCAGGTCCAGGTCTCAGATTTAGGTTTGTCCCAGACACATTTTTGGCCTGCAGGAATGTGACATTCATCCAGCAATACTAGAAAATTGTCTCTTGAACAGAGTACTCAAGGTCATGGAAAGCACTGGGTCGTTTCCTTTCTGGCCAGAGCTTTTTGACTGTCATCTGTTAGAGCACTCTTCCTTTTAGTGTTGGCTGGCATTTAGCATCCACTGTTCATACTTCATTTTCATACTTTGTTTGCTCATGACACGAGAGGCAGTCTGTGAAGATTCACTGGGACCTTCAGCTTGCAGGTCCCTCTGCTACTTCCAGATGCTATGAGTCTGCTGGGTCATGCTGATGCTGTGGGATAAGACCCACTATTGTTGTACATCCAGCCCTAAGGCAGCTTTTGTGATGGATTTGCACAGATAGTCAACAATATCAAAGAAAAAAACAAGCCATATAGCTTTTCTGTAGGTAATCATCCATGTCCTGCCTTTAGGTAGACATTCGGGGTATGCCTGGGGAATCACAGCAGTTAATGCACCAACGAGTAAATGCTTGTCTCACAGCATGAGGGTAGGAAGCTAAGATAAAGAAAAGGTAAATATGACCCTGCACGTTACAAGGTGCTTTTAGGGTGCCATTTGTGTATCAGAAATGCACGGTGAAATCCAGGATCAGCTGTCTGAGGAAATAGCGCCCCCCAGTGAGCAGCCCTGGATGTTCTGAGCCCACTACTCTGTTATGGAACNGTTTATGAACACACAAAAAAAAAGAAAAAAAAAAAAAAAAAAAAAAAAGGAAACAAAATATTTTGCTTAGGATGTCTTCAGTAAAAAACCTCTTTTGAAAAGCTGTTGGCTTATAGGGCAAAAATTTAGGACAGAATTTGAAACTGCCGGGGATCTTTTGTTTTGTTGTTTAAACCAGAGACAGGTCATATTGTTCAGCTTCTAGCAAAAGATTTAATTAAGACTAAAAACTGTCCAAAGATTATTTTTGCTTAAGCTTACTTTTTTAGCCTCCCATCAGCAACACAGGAAGTTTCAGCTATTGTTAACTTCTCTTCTCCTATAAAAAGAATACATTAGACTTCAAGTATACACATAGGTGATGTTAAAAGCTTACAAAACATACTATTTTTTCATAAGGGTTGATATGCTCTTTCTTTCTTATTGTGGTAGAGCTAAGAGTCAAAATGAAATATACTAGAGGTGTCCAGAATCCTAAATATTCAATACAGTATTTTTCCACTCTCAAGTTGTCCTACACGTGGTCACAAAGCTCACCATAAAACAGCATCGGGAATGTTTGAGTGCATGTGTGCCCACAATTTAATCATGTAACCTCAAAAACATCATCAGCATTTATCTTCTTCCTAAGTCGGTTGGAAAGCTTGAAATGTATTTATGTGATATTTAACCAACCCATAGGTTCATGTTCACATAGAAATATCTGTATATCTAGCTCCCTGTGAATGGAGCTTCTGTCCTTATCTCATTTTCAAGCAGGCATTTTATTGCAGGTTTAGTGTAAAGCAGGTGCACCTTTAAGACCCAAGTAATGTTTTGCGGAGCCACGTAAATAACTGTGCCCATTGCATGTTACATCAGATTTTTTATTCCACAGTATACTGTGGACTGTGTGGGTATGTTTTTGAAATATTTCAGCTGACAGAAAGACAGCAATCCTAAATTGTCACTTTCCTAATTGCAAAGCCACGTTAAGGAAATTCACAGTCTTGCAAAACAAGGAAAAAAAGTCTGGGTGTTCCTAATAAATATTTATACTTCCTCTCACCTTACATTAAATGCAAGTGGTTAGCACACAGCTAACAGAACGTAATCTAGAAGAGAGCCCTCCCTGAAATAGTTGCAGTTATTGATATGTCTTGATGCACAATCGCATGTTTTGTGCCTCCCTAAAGTTATGCGATATAAGGATGTAGCATTCTCGATGGGAGACAGTGAGGAAATTTGAATTTGCAAATTTAGTTTAGCAAAATATTTCTAAATAATGCAAAAAAAAACATATAAAGTACTGAATTTTTAATTAACAGCTGGGGCCCACTGATTTTGTGACCGGACAAGGAGAATTAAAAAAATTCCTCTATTAGCCACTTGTTGCAATAAAACAATTTAACAGAGAAAACAAACAGCCCAGGTGCAGGACAGAACTGTGTTTTGTAAAGACCCTCTAGAGGATCTGGCAGACCTCAGGAAACAATAGCTAAATTTAATATATTAATACATTAACATTAAAAAAAAAAACTGTTTACTGACCTGAAATATTGCAGAAAATTAACCAGCAGAAGCAAAATCATCTTGTTGTGCCATTTACATAATTAACCTAGCTTGGCTGAAGTCTTGTAAGTTATAAATAAAACAAAAGAATGTGTTGGATACTTAGCCTGGTTTTCTATATGACTTGTCCGTGTAATTTGCAGGTCCATTTTGTAAGCAGGCGCACGTTCACCCCAGGACCCTGCATATGGCCATACAAAAGTATTCCTGGCTGTATTTGCATATTACTTGCACAGAAAAGTTGTGGTTCTCCAGGACAAAGGCTGGGAGCTCTGGGTAAAAAAGGGAGCAAGAGGAAATAACTGACTGATATTATTTAACATCATAAGAATAATTTCGTTTGAGTCAGTGAAGGGAGTCTCAAAAATACCCTCTGCCATACCTGCAATGCAGCCTGAGCAATTATATCTAAATGTTAATCTAACATTAAAATCTAAATTGCCTGTTTTAATATTGCACATTGACAGTGTAGGTGTATATTCATTGTCATCATCAGGTCATCATCCTTCAAAGGTATGGGTGGACGGGTACATAGGAGGCGTGGCCCCAGATTCCCTCTCCAGCACAAGGTCTCTCCACGCCAGTGCCAATCCAATGTTCATCGAAGGTTCAGGCTGTGTTGTGCACTTGAGTGCTGAACGCACCTGATATGAAGGCATCAGAGGGAGAATTCTCTGACAGCAGCTATGATTTGTTTTTGGCAGGTAGATATCTCTTTATTCTTTGAAGGGTAGAAATATGTCACCATTTAAAAAGGAACCATATTGTTTAAGTAGGGAAAAAAAATCTTTCTGCATCTTTGTGTATACTAAAACTGTCACTTCTGAAATGAATTCCCTTCCAGAGCATGGGTAATGACTTGTCACCTCTCCAGTTTGATCCTCTGCCCTTTCATCACTGCTCGCAATGGGAATGCAGCACTCTCGGCAGTACAACCATTCAGGGAAAGCCCTGAAGAATGGAGAAGACATACGAAAATTCAAAGAAAATTATTCTGACAAACCTGTGCTTCAGCCTCATTCATTTCTGCATCCCCTGCCTCCTTGCCTAAAATGCTTCCTCCTGCTGCGCTCCCTCTTTGCCTGCATCTCTCACACATTGCTGAGCAGCCTCTCACTGTGCTCAGCATCACTTAGGGTGCTGCCCTCGAGGTGAAAGTCACTCCTTGGAGGTGTTCAGTGCAGTTCAGATTCATCTGCATTTCTTGCCTAGGGACCCAGCTCTTTCCATAGCTTGCTGGAAGACAAAGCTCTTCTCAAGATTTCTTTTTTTTCCCCGCTTTCACTTGCCATCCTGTAAAATAAATGATTTTGCTGTTTCAGTGATCCTTCTTAGTTCTCTTTTTTTATCCAGTGCCAACAAGGTGTGTGCCAATAACTTTCCAGCTAGGTAATACTCTTCATGGCTGAGCCATGCTTGTGTGCCTGATGCAGTCAGTGTGTTCCTGTTACTTCAAGAGCTTGTAGTTTGCCCCATTCCTCAGCAATCCTACTTCATCCCTTTTGAGGTACGAGTTTCTTGCAGGAGTGCACAGCCATTTAAGTTCTTTCTTATTTTATTGACCACATTCAAATTCACAGCCTTGAAAACTCCTCTCTAGTCCAGCTTTTGAGTTATCCTTCTCATAAAAACGTGAGAGGAGGATAACTGATGAAAGAGAAACACGGAGGGTTTTCCTCTGCTGAACTGTGACTTGGGAACCGGGGACAAGATGCTAATCTCAGCACTCAACAAAAAGTGAAAGATCCCTCCCTTTGACTTTTAATACAGTAACACAGAATAACCTAAAATGTCAATATACACTCCTCCTTGCTTTCAAGCCTACAGAAGATCAGGACCACTTGGATTACAGCGAGTACCAACTCGGTTCAGGATAGTGCTTTAAGCACACAGTGTTAAGCAGGATAAATAGGAAACTATTTCCACCAGGACACCAACACAAGACATGTGCATAGAACACAGATTACAGCCTAGAATAATGTACCATATCCTTTTTTACCTAAAATAATGTTCCTGCCACCAGGATTAACTCCTGAATTGTACTCTTGGAATTCCAGAAATAGCCATGATGAGTAAAAGGCATTTAAGCTACTTCGGGGGAACTCTCCTGTACTTTTGGTCAGGAAGAACCAAAGAGATTTCATTTTAATTTGCCAAGGTTACTGTTATAATGGAGACCATCCACAGTTCTCAGAAGACAAAAGCAGGGTCTTGCTTTGGTCAATACCAGAATGTGTTTATTCTGTTCTCTTATAAATATTCTGAGTTGATCTGTGATGCATCTCTATCTTTGAGACGTGCGACTCCAATAGGATTGATTTGTGTTCTGTAACTGCTCTGTAGCCACAAAATGAAAAGTCTGGTGTTAAGAAGAGCAATTTATAATCAATCACCCAGTGAGCCTGTATCTGTGATTTCTGTACAATGAACTTAGTTCCTCATTTTAATCGAAGACCATCTGATTAGATAATTTATAACCAACAGTTACAAATTAGATGTCTGAACCTAAACTATATGAAAGGTTTCTTTTAGGTCTAATTTTTACTTGTGTGAAGGCTTCTGGCTTTCTTGTTTCCTGCAAGAGAGATATTGGTCTTCAAATAGCTGTAATTATGGGTGCAAGTAATATTCAGACTGAGAATGATTTACAGCACATCAGCTTTGTTCTAAAGCAAAGGCAGAAACAACGACATGTTGGTGAGAAATGAATTTCTCTAGGACAATTAATTATTAGGCCCTGCATGCCAATAACAGTGAAATAATTCATGTAAGAAAATACAATTATAAATTGCTAGAAGAAGGAGTAAAAAGCTGATTAAAATGTAGTAAATCATAAGCATGGCGTGGCGTGAAGGAAGGTCCTCTTCAGTCCTCTGCTGAAGGTTGTAATACGGTCACTTTGGGCATTTGGCACATCACTTTGGGGGCTGTTCTGGTGTTGACATAAAACTACTGAAAATGTTGATTAGGTGAGGAAAGTATCCATATACATCAGGTTTAATAAACTTTTACATTTTTCATCTAAACTCCTTCTCCATACGCAGTCTCTCTTCCCAATAGCAATGAAAATAATGAGAACCTCCAAGAGATCTTTCCAAGATGGAAAGGATAAAAATGAAAATTGTAGGAAATATGGGCTATAACCATCCACAGAATCAGGGCCCTACTTGTATGGAAATTAAGAAATGGCATATATCCAGGAGACATTTTGTTTCATCTTGTCAATTTCTACTATAAAATTAACAGTCAGTAGGAGGAAATGGATCTTAAGTTAATTATTACTTTGCACCTTCGAAAACAGGACTATTCTGCGTGATAGATTGAAAAGCCAGACTTTGAGCATTCATTTTTTTCTTAGACTTTCTTAAAAATCAACTCACTCTTTGCTTTTTCCAAGGTGACTTTTACCATCACTCTACACCCATGGCAATTCTAAATAGTAGCACTTAATGCACCAAGTTTTGCATATCTGGGCAAAGCAACAGTTACCAAGAATCACTTGGTACATCCACTAGAGCAACACCATCTAGAACAAACCTAACTGCTGCTGTAGTCAAACAAAATGGAAACTCTCAAAAACAGGCTTTTTTTTTTTTTTTCTCCTCCCCTGTTTCCATCTTTCCCCCTCCCTTCAAAATCAGCTTCTGGAAAAGAATAAAAGCCTGAACTCAGCAAAGGAGGTGGAGGAGAAAGCACAACATAACTAGGGGGGTCATTTTGAAATTGCCATGATAAAGAGGGAAACTGGAAGCTAAATATTTTCTTATATATGTTGTTCAGAATAACACAAGCTTTCTAGGTACTATAAAATCACTGCAATAAATGTGATACAAGCATACAGAAAGAGAGGCAGACTTAATTCATATCATATTCAAGTACATTAAGTGCTTTAGCAACTGCATAGTTGTTAAAGCTTCCTAGCTTCAAGCGCATTAAACTTCCCCTATACAGGAGCCAGGCTATCTGCTGCTCTTCATGTCCTTCCTTTGAATTCTTCCTTTGCTAAACAGGAGTTGGCCAGAGTGAACCTGAGTGAGCTAAAGCTGAGTGAGAGAGTTTTAACATTAATACAAAGAAAGCAATTCCAAGTGAGAAAGAAAAACAGTTGCTTTGGAGTACAGATAAAAATTACGGCCAGAAAAAATTTTTTAGAAATGCAAAAGAAAAGCACCCTACATTTCCACAGGCCCTACTGAGAGTTTCCTGCAGTCTGGGGCAATTCCAGCAGCTTGTCCTGGATTCTCCAAGAGCTAACAGAGAAGCAAATTAATCCTAAGTAAAACTAAACAGGAGCAAATACTCTTTTGCTGAAGGCATGGGGAAAATTTCAGAAGTACAAACCCTCTAGCAATCTGAACACTTAGTAGTGAAAGCATAAAAATATCAAAAAATAAGAGTTCCTGGGACAGACAGAAAGTATGTAAAGCTCCTTTACTTAGGCTCATTTCAAAGCTATCAAGAAAAAAAAAAAAAAAAAAGGAAAGAAAAAGAAAAAAGAGAGAGAGAGATTAGATAGATTTTATTTTTTTTTTTTCTGCTCAAGGTCTTTAATTTCTATTGGGGTTTTCAAGTTTTGCACCCAAAATTAGAGGCTAGGTGAGCAAATATTATACATGCCAACTTACCAACCTGAGTTACATGTACCCTTCAAGAATTTGAAATGAGTTATTTGTTAGAAAGACTAAAATGACAGTAGAGCTGTTCAGAACATGCCTCCCAAAACTGAATCACTTTGGCAGCTTGCAGAGTTAAGTATTGTTCTCCAAAAGCAGCTTTCATAATCCTGGGACAAAGTCAAGCAGTGGCCTTAGTTTAAAACTAAGCAAATTGACCAATGGTTTATACTTCTTAAATTTCCCCTCTCATATTAAATTCAAAAATTTGAATTCATTTGTCTGTTTTTTTCCCAGTACATTTTCACTTCCAAGATTGTATCTAATGAAAGTCTTTTTATTGATTTCCCAATTCAGTTTAGTATCCATATTTCCACATATTCAAAAAGGCCTTTGATGCATACTATACTTGCACAAATCTACCAATATTTTTCTTTGCCTACTTAGGTGAATGAGTTATGCTCTATCAAGATTTTCACCAGCATATGTTTCATGTTACTATACATTTTATATTCTTTCTTTTTCTCTTGCACTCTCACTAGCTTAAATCTTCAATTTCTCAACTATCATCAATAGCAAAAGTACCTTTCTTCTAATCCTGCTTTTATTTCTATAGTTTCCATAATTTATTTTCAGTTTATGAAATCCAAAGTACTGAAATAATTTTAATAGACCTAAGTTTAATATAGGTAACATAGGTGTGAAAAAATTGTAGGGTGCATAAATTTAAGTTGTGAGATTTTAGAAAGGGTAAACCAATTAATTCTTGAAAATAACTTCCCCTTTACAGGTAATGCCACCTGTATTTCTTATGAAAATTTTGGCTAAGCAGTAGAGACTCTTTGACATTTATTCAGTTCCTGTATTGCACCACCTTTAAAATAATCATTTGAGTATTCAACTATCATTTCCCAAGTGTGGGGGAACAAATGTTGAATCATCTACTGCACTACACCCCCCGTTGGCTTGTTGTCTTCAGTGCCGATTATTAGATGCCAGGCCACAGGAAAACAGGTGCCAATGCCAGAAGAGGAATGATGCTCCATACCGCCTTTTGTATAACAAAATCCTCCTTGCAGGCCAGCTGGCAAAGCTACTGTTTCATTACTAACATTACAGACGGAAACGTGTGGCTTCATTCGGGGCTTGGGGGGAAGAGGAGGAAAGGAGATAATAAGGAAAGGGTACTAGTTTTGCATTAATATCTCATATTAGTTAATGAGAATGGATTTAGTCTGTGTGGTAAGATAGTCTCCATAATCTAACACAGTAGCTGAACTTTTTTTTTTTTTTTTAATGTGGTGGCTATTCTTTATACCATATTTTCTCCTTTATGGTCTTACTAGTTTTACAAGTTTAATGTGATTTTTTAAAGATAAACATCAGCATGGGTTTTTAACAGAAACTGCCATATTGCAAAGTTCTTTCTGGCAAGTTACTTTTGAGTCTCTGTCCTTTTCAGCCTAGATTCTGTCTCTTGTTTAATATTTTCAAATACATATGCTAACAGGAACACATGACTTGATAAAGACTTTCCAACGCCCGGTCTGCTGACTCTGACATCCTAATTCCACTCTTAGCCTACCGTAGCCCTAACATCTCAAATGAAGGCAAAAGCTGCCCAATAGCACCTTCGCCCAGTCGCAAGAAAACGGGGAATAGGGATGACCAACATATCAAATAACTGCGCACTGAAAAGGTCAAAATGGTCTGATTTACAGTACTGCCGCATTGTGCAGAATGTGGGAGGCATTTTAATCCTCATTTCACATTCTGCAATGACAATGCTTGTAATGAATAGGAAATGACATATTATGAATTCATTCTTGTGATGATAATTGTAATGAGACTAGTGAATGGTACAACAAATCTAATCCATCTTCATGACAATTTAAAAACTGTAATCTGATTGCAATCCTGCGGTATTTTTCAGACACTTTACAGAAGAAAACTAAATACAATTAAGTGGCAAACAAAAAATATTGCATTTCCCAGATACATTAAACCTGTATTTATTGGAAAGTGGTGAGATCTGTGTAAATCTTATATAAAAAAGCTTCCTTTAATTACATGGAAGCTTTGATATCCCTTTTATTTCAGCATAGTATGTTATAACTGTGTTAAGAGAACTTTAAAGATCATCAACTCTAAATCATGCATTAACAGAGGATAAAGAAAAGAATTGGAAAAAGTTGAGTTATTCCAATAATAATCAGATGTTCTGTATGTAATAGAACACAGTGATGTATTGCATTTAATAAACCTAAGTGTTTAGAAATCAAACTCTCCACTACAAAAAAAAAAAANCACCCCCAAAAAAAAAAAAAAAAAAAAAAAAAAAAAAAAAAGAACACTCAGTGGCTTTGCACAGATTTCACAACCTTTTTCTTTGGAGCATGGGGGGAAACAGGCTTCGTTTGAGTGAAATATACAGCAGTGCACTCACTGCAAATTCAAATGCAGTAATTTCTGCATTAAAAAAAAAAAAAAAAAAAAGCTTCTCTAAAACTTTAAATATAAGAAGTGGCAAATGGTGGGAGGCCTGTCAGTTAGATCTCTATCTATGTTCTGTAACTAGCAAACTACTTTAATCCATAAATAGCTGAGGTTGTTTTTTGTTGTTGTTGTTGTTTTGTCTCTTAGGCATTATCACTCCAGCATGCTAACCAATAATTTTGCATCTGCAAATGAGATATAGCTAAACCATTCTGGAATTACATTCCTATTAACTATTGTTTTATTCCCTCCGGAGTCCCACAGGAGGGCATAAGGCTTACTCATGGACTATGGTTCAAATCCAAACACCAAGAGTTCTGTAATTTAACCCCAGGAAGTAAATTATGCAATACTGTTCTTCTGATCAAATACCTTTTATTTTCAAAAAATATAAAATTTATAAACATTCATTTTAAGATTCATAAAAAAAAATAATTAAACTTCTGCTAAAATAGGTCCCGTTCTCCTAGGAATCAAAACACACAGACAACACAGAAGAGTAAACCCAATATATTTAAATCTATCAGCATCTGGATTAGCTCATGTATTCCAACTTGTTCCTTCATAAACAAGGTTTTGTCATCTTTTTCAGTTTGCAATCTTGTGTTAATATGATCTTGGGAACTTGGGGTTAGAGGCCTCTATATAGAAAGTGTGGAAAGAGAAGACACCATAGACCCATAGGATTTTCTACTATTCTTGACCAAATCTTGTGGTGAGTTTTCCAGCAAATCAGAGCAACCCTACACTTTTTGAAGGCACTGGGAAGGCTCACTTTGGCTTCACAAGGATTCAGTTACTCACATCTACAAGCAATGTAGAACAATATTACTGCAGAATACTGTAAATGAACATATATTTAAGTCAAAGTAGCAAAGTATTTTCCAGCTTCTTTTAGACTAATATAAGCTGACAACAGAGATTTAAAAACTATTTCTCAGATCCCTAATTCCAAGAACACCCTATCTTTCAGTCTGTGCTCTCTCTGCCCCCATTGTTTTACTAAAAACAGGAATTTATTATAACTACAAGATTCTCTTTTACTAAATTATTAGTGTTTCTACCAAAAATTTAAGTCCCCCACCCACCCAAATAGTACCCTACCATCTGATTTCAGTTCTCTCTGAAGTATCCTCCCCTTGCTTCACCATACCTTCAATGCTATTTTATGTTTTAATTCTATTTGTTTCTTACTCACTGTGTAATTGAGCCAGGTCTGTTATATAGCACTGCTCCAAACCTAGGCTTGAAATCATGTATAGGAGAGCTCATTTAATGGATCATTGCTTGCTGAGTTTATGTAGTATTGCTTGGCTTGCAATCCGGTTCTGTATGCATCTTGTTACTCAGCTGATGTTCTTGTAACTGTGCTGCTGCATCAACTGAAATTTATGTTTCTGCTTAAGATTTACTTTGGGAATGATTTATTTTGTTTTCAAGAGTAATTTGTATTCTAACAGGGCCTGTTCTAGCAAATGCAGAAAGCATTCTCTGAAAGGTTTACATAAGCAAAAATAAAAATTATAAGGACAGTCTGTAATTTTCACAGATGAACTTTTAGTACAAATGCTCTAGTAAGCAGTGACAATTTGCCTTCACTCGCAGAATTAAAATCACCTGATATGTTGATTGTATTGAATTAGTCACCTGTATAAGTCATGGGTGTTGACTATTGAATTTTTTTTAAAAGGTCTTTATTGATTTTCTAAAGGAGAAAACGTATTTAAAAGGTGGCCCACTAGTGTAATTCTGCTCATTATAAAGTGCTAAATAGCTATAGGGGACTAAAAGAGTATCTGGAAAAAGAGAATCTATTTTTAACTAATTAGCTTTGAATCATTTGTCTGGCTAATCCATGTTTCAATCTGTGGCAGTATTTGGAAGGTAAAAAAAACCAGCCTTCTAATAAATGTACAGATGATTCTTATGCTGCCCTAAACAGGAAAGACTAGCACACTTATGAAAGGGGACAGAGATGACTACAAATCGGTACTGAGAGATTTGGGGCATGGTTGACGTCCGAGTGGTCACTGCGATGCCCTCAACGTGTGCTAATGTGAGTTAGTACTCACACTGTGACACAGCCACCAGTCTCCTAAAATCATAAAACACCATCAACAAGATTACAGTGATTAAATATTGGAACCTTATGCTGGAAGACATTTTTGTTTTAGGTAAACTGTGCATCACTGGGATGTCTTTGTATATATGGTCAGTAAAGATGAATGAACTTTAGGAACAAAAATATGAAAATATTTGAGGGAACAATGAATCCTATTAAACTTTAACAATTTCAAAATTTCTTTAAAGGTGTTAATGTTATTGGAGTTTTAAATTTTAAATCCCTACTTTTTGGTTTGCCCAAATAATTGAGCAGTATGAGAGAAAGGAGCACACTTCCTGGTTAAAAAATGTAAAAATCTATACTGCAGTCCAGGAACAGGATGAATAAGGTATGGCTCTTTAAAATGGCATGGTAGAAAGAAGATTTTAAGCTGCACAAACTAGCACCAAACAAATATTGTAAACAAACAGACAACAGGAAAAAAAACACAGCCTCATGTTAAGATAAAACAGCTCAACAGACAATGTTCAGAAATAGAAAAGGATTATGTAGCAGAAAGCCAAAAACTGGCTAGAGATTTATAAAACTATCATGCTCTGCCAAACTTCACCTGGGTCAAAGCAGAAAGAGAGCCAAAGACACTGAGACCAGGTCCGGCTGCATTCTTTCATGCATCTTCCTGCAAACATGACTCTGAAAGTATCCAGGATGCTTGTTAGTTTCTCTCAAATTCCATAGCATCAAACTGCTTTTGCGATGCTTGAACTCTTCCCCTGTCATTCCTCTGTTTCTTGAAAATTTTTTAAAATTTGTTGTTATACTAGATGAACACATGTTCTAACAACCTGCTGAGTTAATTGCTTGTTAACATGGCTTTTTATCCCAAATCAAATGTACTTGAAAATTGAGACTGTTTTAAATTGTAATGTGTAATTTTCTGGAGGATGATGCAATAGCTATAGTTACATCTCACTTCCTTTTAGACTTCTATTGTCTGAAAGACTCTCTTGTTGAAACCACCCAGTATGGAAGGCTTGTGAAGGCCAGAGCTGAACCATGGCTCCTCTTCAGCATCAGAATGCAGACTTCAAACAGAGATAGTATCCAAAACCCATCGCATCCACTTCATGTAGAAAGGTGGCCTTTAATCTCAATGTTACTCTGTGTTCCTTTGTTCCGATACAATGCAGCATATGCACTTCGGTTTTTTGCCCTTTAAAAAGAGGTAGAAGCATAAGAGCGAATAGTTTTGGAGCTTTGGATCTGGTTATTGTTGTTGTACTCACCATAAAACTGCTGTGCTACTTCCTGACTGAAGCACTTTATAAAAGATATTTATGGTCGTTTTCTCTCACAAAGAAAGAGAAAACCTAAATAGAAATACTTTTAATTATCTCCTAAGATAAAGCAAATGTTTTTGAGAAAGATTAAGTATTAAACAACTTTGCAGTAATATGAGAAGAGAAAAAACAAACAAGTAGCTTTTACTTATGTTATTTCTATTTCTAGACATCCTGCAGAAGAATAGCCAGTCATATATTTTAAGTAACCTCACTTAACTTAAAAATACAGTGCCTGTAAATAATACCCTGAGTGCAACAAGCCCATTAAGATATAACTGAACATCACTAAACTAGACAATGTAAACACTCCAATACTTTCTTTCCATCTCTAATTCTCCATTACAATTTCCACCTCAATTTTCAAGTAGGAGAACTTTGATGTTGACAGATCCATTACTTTTATCTATGGTTTTGTTAGTTCTCCATGAAAGAACTGTGCCTTTATTTTACCTCTGAATTGAATAGAAGTCTGGACCACAAAGGAAACAGTAGAAATATTGAAATGCTGTTCTGTCTCCTTCCTATAACTTTCCCCCAGTATATACTTGTCTTTCTCATCCACTGAAAGTTGCTGATGCTTGGAAAATTAGCTGCTACAATCCCAGCCCCCGTGGAAAAGCCAGAAAAGTCCTGAACACAGAAGCCCACACTGTACATGATCTGTTTCGGATGAACTCCACAGAAGTTAATGGAACTATGCTTGTTAGGATATTTCAGTGAAAAAAATGTTCCACTGGAATATTCTGAAAGCAAAACCACTTTTTTTTTTTTTTTTTCAGAGTATTACTGTTGATAAATATTTAGCCAAGACATTTTCTTACTTCCCAGAGGGAAGTGACTGGTATTACAGCATTTTGTGAATTCCACGGGGATGCAAAAGTTTTTTGTTTCAGTCCTGTGGGATCCCTTTGTGTACAAAAAATAAGCAGCCCTGGGGAATTAAATGAAATCCTAAAGCACATGGGTTCCCTACAGCCTTGCTTCTTTGGCCGTGCTCCTGCGCGCTGCCACAGCTCTGCCTGTCTCCCGGCAGGCATTCCCGCTCCCACACCTGCAGGGATGCAGCGGGGCAGGGGAACGCTGCTGTAGGCTGAAGACCCAGAGCTCTGTGGAGCTGCTCCGGTTAGATGATCACTGAATCTTTGGGAAGCGAAAGTGAGACATTTTAGTGCCTTAGGACCTTGCGCAGCAGGGCTACGCGCAGCTCCTGCTCCCCTGTGGAGCTGGCATGACCAACTTTCCCTTTGCTCTCAGCCTCCCTGCGGAACTCATTCACAGCGGGGGCTTTGCTTGTGTTTATTGTTTTTCAGAAGTGAGTGCCAATCGCTCCATTAGCCCTCCATTGTCAGGAGCCACTTGAAACTGAAGTTTCCCCGTAGTAAGAGCCGCTATTGCTCTGTCACCTTCACCGAAGGAGGTCTCCGAGCACGCGGCGGCAGCTCGGTGTCCCTGGCCGTCGCTTCACTGCACGTGCCCGCTCCGAGTCCCTCCCTGGAGCTGTGGCGCTGATATGCATCTTTAAGAACTGGTCAGTAAGATAAACGATTTGGGGTTTGGTTTACCCTGAAAGAAGAAAAAGGTCAAAAATAATTTATCATGACGTGACACAGCCTGGCCGGGCAGAGAGAACTTCCCCATAATTTGCTTAGGGAAAGAGCTCGCCATTATCACCAGCTGAAACATGTGGACGCGGAATCTCAAAGGCCTCTCTCCAGCTCCCTCTATCTCCTTTTAAATTCTCTCTGGTGTACACTGATTCAAAAGGAGTAAAAGGTGATTGAGTACAACAGTATTTTTGAAGGAGCCAGGGAAACATCAGCTATTTCCCTCCGGTTTATTCAGCTCATCCTTAGCACTGTGAAGAGTACTCAGATCCGCTCTTATGCTGGCATTTATTGAACAAAATACAAATCAACACTAAAAGCCATCTCAGCCAGAAACACCAAATTTGCATTTTGCCATGCTCAACCACAGCACCCAGTGCATTGGAAGAATTCACTCTTCAGCTCCCCATCTCCCATCTTGTGTTCAAATGTGGCTGTTTTCCATTTGGATTTCTTTTTTCCCTTTTCCTTTTCCAGAAAAAATTTGCTTGAAAGATGATATGAATGAGTCTGGTTTTGCAAGATGAGTCACAATGCACTACCAACATTTTAATGATTTCAATGATTTACTAGACAATAGTAGGACTGGAAAAAAAATTGACAGCCTGTCACAGACAATGCTAGCTAAGTTGTTTAAATCATTTCTAGGCATGTTCTAATTTAGCTCATTATTAATTTCCTGCCAGGAAATCACTGCCCTAAACCTCTCTTTAATTCAGACATAAGTCATTCTAAACTCTTGCACAGACAACTGATTGAACTCAAGACTTTTGTCTCATTACAAAGCCCAGATGCTTTCAGGCAGAAGACTCTTCTAGGCATTTAATATTTTGAAACAAAATGTACTGTATAATTAATTGAGTATGAAATTCGTTGTTCATCACAGAATTAGTTTATCTTTTCAAGAGTTTGCTAGCTGTATGCCATCAATCATTCATATTTCGCAAACTGTTGTAGGTTTATGAATTTTCACTTTTGATACAATTGAGTTCTAACTGTGTTGCAAAATGAATACAAAACACTATCTGGAGGCAAACTGAGTGAAACACCTCTTGTTTTATCTGGTAGAATAAAATGTTAGGTCATTAATCACCTTCTTCTTCATCACTTTTCATTTTTGTTGGCAAATGATTTGTATTCCAGCCATGTGGGGGATACTAACAGAGAACAAATAAATCTGAACTGACAAAGCAGGAAATATTTCCTAATTACCAAGGCTGCTGAAGAGGGCTAGAAAGCAGAGACAAAGAAAACCCAAGAAAGGATTGCTTTGTGAATCATTCTGTTTGCTAGGCATGAGCTGTGGCTGTCATGTTAACTTTGGTTGCTAACTTCCTTCAAAAGGCACTTCAAAGTTGTGCACTGGGGTGCCACCAAGGAGGAAGCACCCAAATGCCTGTGCGTTGCACTGCAGAAGAGACAGCCTTGGCTCGTACCCGGCGAGATAGTTGTTTTGAACTTATTTGAAGTGAGATTAAGGGGTGAGATTCTCACCAGTTTCCCACTTTCCTGTATGGGCTGAGTAATAGACCGAGAAAATACTTTGTTTCACCTCTCTTTTCAAAGTAAGAGTAAAATAATTAACCACGGTGAGAAATAGATTGTGCTTTCTAGCCTTCCACCTCTCTGACCAGGACATGTGAAAGCCTGGGGCATTCAGACACCATTATTTTCCTTCCCTGATATCCCTGTTACCTCAAGATGGAAATCAGTGTCCCCCACATTCAGTACTGAATGGGGAAATCATACCCAATGCTCAAATAACAGTCCCATCCTGGCGATTTTGTTCCTGTACCAGCACTTGATATCACACATGTACTAAAAAGTACAGTGCAAGCTAACGAAATATTATGGCAGCATCAATCTCTGTCTCCACGGTTACTTTGCACAAGAAATACTGAAGAACTTTCTTCCAGCAGGACTCGCATGCCCATGCCCTAGAGAAAATACGTGTGGTTCCTTTAGACAGAGCCTTTGTTACAAAGGGACTGATGGCTGTCGGAAAAATGTCTGCAGAATAAATAACATGTTATACTCGACTAGGTGCTATAATAACACCCTATAGTCTTTTAGGAGATCTTGGTGGTGGATTTGTGCTATTTTGATGATAGCTGTCGATTCACAGCTCCTCAGTCCATTTGACAATAGGGCTCCTACTGTGTTATATAAAACACACACTTTAGCTTTAAAAGCTCAAACCTTTAATCAAATTCGAAATGCCAGAGTGGAAATTTTGAATCACTGTCACTATGACTTCACTCATGTCTTCAAGTCTGACAGTCTCAAAAAATACTTTCCTAGCTATACTGTATCTAATGGAATTAGCTTAAATACAGTGGTAAGAATTTATAATAAGGAACCATTTTTATTGCTTTATTTCCCTATTCACATGGAGAGCAGTATGCTGAGCCACATTTTGACTATTTATGTTTTTTTCATTGAAATCCAGAACTGTCTCAATCTTCACCATGTCATCTTCAATGACAGGACAAACAATTTTAGGTGTTGTTATTGTAAAATAGAATGACTGATAACAAACTAATATAAAAAGCTCCCCCAAACAGCTATATGACATTCAGCTTTTGACATTTAAGATGATTCAGTTACTCACAACCAGACACATAAAAATTATGCAGCACTGTACTGTTATATACTGTTATAAATTTATAATTTTAATGGTCAGTGTTTAACGCTCTTCCCAAATACAGACATGTAAAACAGAACTAATCGACAGGAAAAAAAAAAATTACTTCAAAATTCCACATTTCTATTTCCCATTCTGCTTTCCATTTGGAAACCAAACCCTGTGAGAGAGTTAGAGTTCCTGTCATCATTATTATTCAGAGAGAGGAATCTGACTGGGATTAAGAGATGCCTCAGAAAGCCTGCGATGTTTTTGAATTGCTTAAGTCTTTCCTGAGCTGTTGTCCATCAGCAGAGTTCTCTCTTCGATGGAGATGGCTGCTTAGAGGTGATTTTCTTCTCACTGATCCTGCAGCACTCCTCTGCAAGAGCAGAGGCTGACTTAACCCCAAGCAGTCAATAAATTCTGCAAATGTTGCTGATTTCTGAGTAATTTCTGTGAAAACCCATGGAAGCAATGGCAAATGCAGGAGGTTCTTGACGAGATGGGAGAGCTTTAAACTACATGCTCTTTAGTTCTGCCACCTCAGTCTGGAGGTCCAGGTGAAGGGCTTGAAGGACTCTAGTCCTCTCATCTGTCATGCAGTAAGCCCATCAGATATGTCTTCATTAGCCTGAAAAGGTGATGTCACCACCATGGCCACAGGCATGGAATAACTGGGTTTGTATATCTGCCCGATTCCAGCAGTGGTCAAGTCTTTATCAAGCCTCTTGCATTTTTTTTTTTTTTTTTTTTTTTCAGTAATCTGGCTCTCTTTACAAAGTAAGGAACTTCAGAGAGCTTTAAAAGGGGGCGACATCCTGTTAGGGTATAGATGTCACCTCAGAGGCTTCCCGTTGGTGTGGTCATTTGTCTCTGTTTCCTCATCTGCTAAAACTGAGTCATCCCATGCTTTACAGTCCTGCAAAAGATGAGCTCCCAGGCTGAAACTCCACACCTAGCTAGGTTCAGTACTCGGCTTTTATAGTCAGGATAGGATGTTATATTACAACTGCCAGAGTCCACCTATGGTGACTCCACTGAAATATGGTTTCAAGCAAAAACTTAAATTCACTAGTCACAGAAAATACAAACCTCTCATAGCAGCATTATATAACAAGCATAAACCTCTCAGTGCGCTAATGAAATTCACAGGTGATACTAAATTCAAAATTCTGTACACCGCAAGAGTAAAGAGATGATACAAAGGGTACTGGAGACTAAAAATTTCCAAAATAAATAAATAAAGGAAAGGTGCTGAAGAAAAGAATATAAACAAACAATGGGAAGAAAAAAAATCTGAAAGAGATGAAAATCCAGGATGTAATATTGAAAGATGGAAAGGAATAACATCAATTAATGATACAGTCAGAAAACTAAAGGGTATTACAGACACCTTTTAGGTGCAGAAGAGACAAAGCAAGGATATGAAGATGTCATGGTATAATCCTTTGTTCATTTCAGAACAATGCATTTCCAGAAAAAAAGTAACAAAATGGAGATGTTAAAAAAAAAAAAAATCAAACCCAAGGAAAAAATAGTGAAAGAACCACAGCATGTGATTCACCAAAAAAGAGTAGATAAAGCCATTACTGAGTGAAAGCATGACAACAGCCTACAAAATAGTCGAAAAAAATGTTAATACAGGGAATAATAATTATTTAATTAGAGAAGGCTAAATTTTAGGAAACCACTCTGAAAATTAGTTTACTAGAACGCAGAGCAATCGTGCAAAGGAAGCAATGAAAACAGTCCATTGACTGGAAATTAAACATGACATATGTATGTGTGTAAATGGCATCCCTAATGGCTTTCTTATTCAATCTATTTTGACCAAATGATGTGTGTGAATACCTGGTGAATAAGCAAGTCCTTATCCAATTTGATGAATTTTATCTTTAAGTGAATAGTCAGGCAAACAATAGTTATTTTTTAAATTTTTGTAGGTAAAGATAACTTAATAAATACTCATGCAAATATTTAATGGCAAAAACCCTGATGAATATGCAACACACATAAAGTGTTCACAAGTATTTCCTGAAAACTTCTAATTAGGGACTCACCCAATCAAAGAACAGAAATATCACTTAGATATGTTCACAAAATGAATGCCAAATTGCAGATCATGAACAAAATATGCAATAATCCCTGTACTCTTTCTGTAAACTAAAACAAATAATTCAAGAAACAAAGTAAAACCAAATTATTAAGAACATTTACAGATAACTCTGGTATAGGATGGATCGTCAGTTTTCCAAAAAAAAAATGTATTTTTTGAAATACAATACAATATTTTTTGAAATACAGTTTTTATTGTAGGTGGCAAAAAAAAAAAAAAA